>CAUYPK010070112.1:0-66937 GCA_963574355.1 Loris lydekkerianus
TTTTTTTTTTTTTTTTTTTTTTTTTTTTTTTTTTTTTACTATAACCCCTTTTTTTTTTTCAGACCTCTTAAGCCACGAAAATGCAGCAACGCTGAATGACGTAAAGACACTGGTCCAGCAGCTATACACCACACTGTGCATTGAGCAGCACCAGTTAAACAAGGAAAGGGAGCTTATCGAAAGATTAGAGGATCTCAAAGAGCAGCTGGCTCCCCTGGAAAAGGTGAAAATTCAACTCTCAGGTTTTTCTCATCACCTTTCTTTTTTCCAGAGCATACATGTTTCTGTTTTTTCTTCTAAGTTTTATGCAATTGAGTCATGTCAATCATATTAGTCCAGTAAGGTATAAAACTGTAAAGTTCTAATCAAAGCTAAGAAAAGACTTAAAAAGGAATCTTTGGGAGCCTTGGTAATGGATTTAGATTAATATACTGCCCTGGGAAAGAAAAATGAAGGATGATTCCATTTTGATTGGGAGGTGAAGGCAATAATGAGATTAATTCTTACAGATTGCCAAATGCCTAATAATAAAACCCATGTCTGTTATAAATAAATAAAAAAAAATTGCCCTTAACCAGATTTACCACCACTTGGAATAACTGCTATCAGGAAAGGTTCTTTAGTATAGTAGATAATGATTTTAGCCAAGTTAAATAGTGAATGTTATTATTAGCCCTCTGTATCCATGGATTCTACAACTGCAGATCCAACCAACCTGGGATGGAAAACATTTAGAGGAAAAGACTAACTTAAAAAAAGAAAAAAGCAATAAAAAATAATACAAATTTAAAATCCAATACAGTATGACAACTATTTACATAGTATTTACATTGTATTATAAGTAATATAGAGATGATTTAAAGTATATGGGAGAGTATGCATAGGTTATATGCAAATACTGTACCATTTTATATAGGGGACTTGAGTATTTATGGATTTTGATGTCGCTGGGGGTCTTAGAACCAATCCCACATAGACACCAAGGGATGACTTCCCATCAAATATTATGCACCTATTAAAAATGAGTATTTAGATCTAATGTGCTATAGAAAATATTCATGAGATTTTATGAAAAGTAAATTATAAAATTGTGCATACTATAATGTAATTTTAAATGTGTTATGCATAAAGGTATACCCATTTATATATATTTATACATATATACACACACACACACAAAGAAAAAAATCAGAAAGAATATATTCCAAAATGGTAAGAGAGAAGTAAGATTATGCTTGATTTTTCTTCTTTACGTTTTTCTGAATGTTTACAATAAACATATCTTACCTTTTTTTGATGATGCAGTTATTTCCATTTTAAGAAGTTAGATTATAAGGATTAAAGAGAGGAACAAATACTATTAGTGTTATGCATTTTCTGAATTTATAAAAATAATTATCATTATTTATCAAGTATTTACTGTGGGCCATGAATTATGCTAAGTGTTTTATGTACATTCTTTTATCCTCAACAACTTTGTAATGAAGTTAATGTTAATTTGCAAATGAACTGTTTTGAATCCAGAGTTCATGTTCTGCCCATACTGTATCATTTAAGTTAAAAACTAACAATATGTTAAATCTTGTACACAACAATGGTATATTTATATTTTCTTCTTCCAGAGAAAGTTCTTGTGGTTGGATGGAGAGCTGTTGGAACTGAGTTATTCACTCCCCTATTTTTAGTCACTTCTAGGGTGAAACATAAAATAAATGCCCCCCAAATCAGTTATTTCTCTAAGATATTTTCTTCAATGAAAACTGCAGATCAGACACTATTTAGGAAGACAAACTATATTTGCTAGAATTGAGACTAAGTTTTGTCTTAATTATGAGCCCTGCTTCTTTAGTGAACACAGAACACTTGAAGATTTTTAAATTGGTTCTATGTCAAAAGGCCTCACATGGATCATGTGTGCCCAACAGGTCCGAATTGAGATTAGCAGAAAAGCTGAGAAGAGGACCACTTTGGTGCTATGGGGTGGCCTTGCCTACATGGCCACACAGTTTGGCATTTTGGCCCGGCTTACCTGGTGGGAATACTCCTGGGACATCATGGAGCCAGTCACCTACTTCATCACTTACGGAAGTGCCATGGCAATGTATGCATATTTTGTAATTACACGCCAGGTAAGAAATCTTCAAGTAACTTTTCATGAGATCAAGTATTAGTTGTCAAAGCAGTTCTCTTTTCTCTCATGTTTATGTACTCATTTATCCTTCACACATACACACACATGTGTGCCTGTGCATGTGTGTGCTAGTTACGTGGGAAGCTATGAACATTTTGGGACAGACCATGTCCATTACTTCACTTCCAAGAAACACAGTCCACAGCATCCTTTCTGAGTCACCCAGGCCACTTTGGAGCTTGCCCAGCTTATCAGTGTTGCTGGGAGGGCTTCATTGGTTTCTGTCCAAGCAGATTTTCCGTTCCTTGATTTTTGTGTATCTCAAAACTTTTGTAATGACCCACGTATGCATCAGGCACTATTCTAAGTGCTAAACCTTGCCTCATCAAGTTTATAAACTCTTAAGAAAGGCATATAAATCATTAAATTCAGAAAAATATACGGTAGTAAGGTGTGGAATAAGGGGGCCAAGGGGAAAAGCGTCAGCTGTAGAATGACTTGCTCACCTATGTTGGCTTGGCTTTTTGTGTGCTATGTAATAATTTAATAGTCGTATGAGAAAGACACATGCTTTTTATTTTTATTGAGTTAGAATACAAAGCTGATGATAACTACTCAAATGCTTAAATCCTGAATTTCTAAATAGGTTGAAAGGATAGGTGTTTTATTGTTTTTTATTTCATGGAAGAGAAATAAAAATCACTTTATACTCTTGGCTTATTCCTTTTTTTAATTGATACATAGTAATTGTACATTTAGGGGATTAATGTGATATTTTGATACATGTGTACATATGTAATGTGTAATGTCCAAATCAGAGTAATTAGCATATCCATCACTTCAGACATTAATCATTTATTTATGTTAGAAATCTTTAAACTTTTTTATCTGTTTTGATATATACCAACAATTATGATTAACTCCAGTTACTCTAATGTGCTATTGAACACTGAATCTTATTCTTCCTATCTACTATAATTTTGAATTCATTAATTCATCTCTGCCTATTCTCATTAACTCACTTCCTTCACCCCTACCCTTCCCAGCCTTTGGGAGGCGCTGTTCTACTCTCTGCTTCTATGGGATAAACTTCCATAGGATTAATATTTTTAGCTCCCACCTGAGTGACAACATGCAAAATTGTCTTTCTGTGTCTAGTTTATTTCACTTGACATAATAGCCTCTGGTTTTAACTGTGTTGTGGCAAATGTCAGGATTTCATTCTTTTTTGTGGTTGCATAGTATTGCATTGCATATATGTATATATGCCACATTTTCTTTTCTTTTTTTTTTTTTTGAGACAGAGTCTCACTATGTCACCCTCGATAGAGTGCTGTGGTGTCACAGCTCACAGCAACCTCAAACTCTTGGGTGTAAGCGATTCTCTTGCCTCAGCCTTCCAAGTAGCTGGGACTACAGGCACCTGCCACAAAGCCCGGCTATTTTTTTGTTGTTATTGTCATTGTCGTTTAGCAGGCCCTGGCCAGGTTCAAACCCACCAGCCCCAGTGCATGTGGCCAGCACCCTAACCATTAAGAGTGCCATGGCATCATAGCTCACAGCAACCTCAAACTCTTGGGCTCAAGTCATCCTCTTGCCTCAGCCTCTCAAGTAGCTGGGACTATAGGCCCCCACCAGAACCCATCTCTAAAGAAAGAGATGGGGTCTTGCTCTTGCTCAGGCTGGTCTCTCAGAACTACTGAGCTCCATTGATCCACCTGCCTCACCTCCCAGAGTGCTAGGATTATAAGCATGAGCCACCATGCTGGCTGTCCATTTGTTTGCTGATTTACACTTAAGTCAATAACATATCTTGGTGATTGTGACTAGTGCTACAATAAACGTGGGAGTGCAGACATCTCTTTGATATACTAATTTCCTTTCCTTTGGATATATATACCCACTAGTGTGATTTCTGGGTCACATGGTATTTCTATTTCTACTGTTTTGAGGAAGTTTCATATTGTTTTCCACAATGGCTGTAATAATTTACATTACCACCAATAGTATATAAGAGTTCCCTATTCTTCATATCCTTGCCAGCATTTGTTATGTAGTCTTTTTTATTATAGCCATTTTAGCCGTGTTTTGACTTGTATTTCCCTGATGATTAGTGATGGTGAGAATTTTTTCATATACCTATTGACCTTTTGTATGTCTTCTTTTGAAAAACAACTATTCAGATCATTTGCCCATTTTTTTAATTGAATAATTTGCTTTCTTGCTGTTGAGTTCAGTTCCTTCTGTTTTCTGAGTATTAGTCCCTTGTGGGATGAATAGTTTGTAGATATTTTCTTCCATTCTGTAGATTATCTCTTCACTCTGCTGATTGTTTTCTTTTCTTTTTAGTTTGATACAATTTCATTTGTCTATTTTTGCTTTTATTGTCTGTGCTTTGAGATCTTATCCAAAAATTCTTTCCCAGATCAATGTCCTGAATTATTTCCCCTATATTTTATTCTTGTAGCTTCTTAATTTGGGGCCTTTTTTTTTTTCTTTCTTTTTTTGAGACAGAGTCTCACTCTATCACCCTGGGGAGAGTGGTAGGACAACATAGCTCACAGCAACCTCAAACTCTTGGGCTCAAAGTGATCCTCTTGCCACAGCCTCCCAAGTAGCTGGGTGTTTTTCTATTTTTAGTAAAGATGGGAGTCTCACTCTTGCTCAAATTGATCTCAAACTCCTGAGCTCAAGAAATCCACGTGCTTCAGCCTCCCAAAGTGCTAGGATTACAGGCATGAGCCACTGTACCAAACTCTTAGTTTTGGGTTTTTTCTTTTACTTAAGTCTTTAATTCCTTTTGAGTTGATTTTTGTATATGGTAAGAGATAGTGAGTCTAGTTTCATTCTCTGACATATCCATCCAGTTTTCTCATCTCCATTTATTGAAGAGACTCTCCATTCCCCATTGTATGCTTGTGGCACCTTTGTTGAAAATCAGTTGACTATAAATGCACAGATTCATTTCTGGGTTCTCAGTTCTGTTCCACTGATCTATGTATTTGTTTTTATGACAGTAACATGCTGTTTGGGTTACTATAACTTTGGCGTATATTTTGAAGTCAGTCAGTGCAATGTCTCCAGCTTTGTTCTTTTTTTTTTTTTTTTTTTTTGCAGTTTTTTTGCTGGGGCCAGGTTTGAACCTGCCACCTCCAGTATATGGGGCTGGCGCCCTACTCTTTTGAGCCACCCCTGGCTTTGTTCTGTTTTGCTAAGGATTACTCTGCTATTTGGGGTCATTTATGATTCCATATAAATTTTTGGTTTTTTCCATTTCTAAGAAGAATATAATTGATTTCTTGATAGGAATCTGAATTGCTTTGGGTAGTATTGATCTATTCTTTATCAACTAAAGCTCATTTATTATTTTATGATGAGGAAATGGAGTCTCAGAGAGGGTAAGTAATCTACCCAAGCATTGTATCTGATATCTTGTAGGACCAGGAATTGAACACAGATTTTTCTAGCCCTGTTGGCTGTTTTCTTTCTACTCAGTCATCATGTTGCCTTCTGTTGATTTCATTTATGGGTAGTTAGTTCTGAAAAACACAATCTAGAAATAGAAACAGAAATATGTTGGAGAAATAACTACTTACAAAAAGCTCTGTTTTGTAAATGTTTTCTTGAACTACAGATCAATGTAAGTGTTAGACTTTCAACATAGTGTTACTTTTTTCCTTCTCCTTATGTTGTGAGATGTTTAATGCCCTATCTTTTAATAGTTAAATGCTCCACTTCTGTGATTGCCAAAACATTCTTGCTGCCCCCAAGTGACAAGTTGCAAAATAGCAGTAGTAAATAATCAAGTCACTATTTGTTAGTGAATAGGTATGAATAGGAAAACCCTGATTAAATAAAATGTAAGAAATGTGGTGAAGGCTATGTTAACCAGTTTGATGAAAATACTTCAAATTGTATATAAAACCAGCACATTGTACCCCATGATTACATTAATATACACAGCTATGATTTGATAGAAAAAAAAAAAAAAATGTTGGCAGAATTTTTCATGTTAAATATTCTTTTACCTAACTACTATACATAATTAAAACCTGTAAAGCAAAATACTCGTTCAATAGCATTTAAACTCTTCTACAACCTAGATTGTATCCCAATAGTAGATTAAGTTGTTTTGTTTTTTTTTTTTGGACAAATGTTTTTCTAAATTTCAGATTATTATGAGGGTACAAACAATTATGTTACAATGTTTGCATTTGTTAGGTGAAGTCCATGTTGTACTTGTGCCCTTCACCCAGGAGGTGTGCCATATACTCTTACACTGTGCCCATTAGGTGAGAGCACACCAAATCTCCCTCCTCCCTCCCTCTCCCTGCAGTGTAAAAGTGTTCCCTTCTCTCCACCTCCATACCAGCATCTGTAGATTAAGTTCTAAAGAATCTTTATAAGATGGCAAGTTCCTAGAAATCATAAAATCAAGTGGAATATTCACTTTCACTGACTAATATTTCAATGAAACCTGAGTACAAATTTCTATCATGTAGAAAAGTAGCCTGGCAGAAAGAATAGTTAAGGGTTCTGTCGGCATTCACACGGACCACCCATCCACCTACTTTCAACAGAGGGATTGTGGCTCCACAAGAGTGAAAGCTGGTTCTTGTAGAGTAAAAAAGACCTTAGATATTACAGGGCATAAACATATACAGTCTACCCTTCTTTGAGGGGGAGGAATAATCAGGAGAAAATGTCTCAAAAAGGCTACTTGGGCAATAATAAAAAAAAAAAATTAATAAACCCTGATCTAGCGTTTAATACGTGTACTCTTAACTCCTCAATTCCAACACCGTGAGTTTCTATTGTACTCTAGCAAACCACTTTAATAGCCCTTTGAGGCTTTCCTTCCTAGAACTGTCCCACTTATAAATTAGTATGTTAATTTTGGCCACATATTCTTTTTCTAATACTTTTATTCATTCACTGTTTCCTTTGACCTCATCAAGACCTTGAGGCTACTAACATCCTTCTTGTAACTTTTTACTTTTGCCTTCCTCCTATATTGCTTCTTTTCTGTCCAATTTAGACCATGTTGTCATTCCCTTCTTAATGCTTTTCCTCTTCATCTTTCTACCACATATACTCTACAAACTCCTTTTTTTTGGAGACAGAGCCTCAAGCTGTCACCCTGGTTAGAGTGTCTTGGTGTCACAGCTCACAGCAACCTCCAACTCCTGGCCTTAAGCAATTCTCTTGCCTCAGCCTCCCGAGTAGCTGGGACTACAGGCGCCCACCACAGCGCCCAGCTATTTTTTGGTTGTAGTTGTCGTTGTTTGGCAAGCCCTGGCTGCATTTGAACCCGCCAGCTCTGGTGTATGTGGCTGGTGCCTTAGCCGCTTAGCTTCAAGTGCTGAGCCTACTCTACAAACTCCTAACCTTGAATTAATCTAGTCCTTCATCCTATACAAGATACTAAGCATTACTAGGGAAAAATCATGCAATAGTGTGGAATGGGCCACTACTTAGGTTTCTAATTATATTTCCTTCTTTGCATACCCCACAGTAGCTATTCTAAGACTTCACATCAAGCTTCTCGTCCCACCCCTAACCTTGCCTCCTACTTCTAGAAAATTGAAGTTAATATAAGTTTTCAAATTCCTAAACTTGATGGGTTTAACTGTATCTGTACCTTTACACTATTTCCTTCAAGCTTCAAGAAGAGATGGCCTTTTCTTGGTGAGGGATAGCCCCTCCATGGTGTTTTTAATCCCATTTCCTCCTTCTGATACTTTATTCTAGTTTATTTTTTGTGTTCCCTGTGTTTTCAACTTCTCCTCCTCTGACTCTTTCCTTCATGACCATGCTGCATGCATCTCTTCTCACCTAGCATCAAATCATGAAGTGTCCAGAATGGAGTGTAGCACCTGGTTGCTTAATAAATGTTGCTCCAAAGAGGGCGAATAAATTTGAATAAATTTAATTACTGTGCATTTACATCCTAAGCAAACATAGATAGGTACCCTGGTAAGAGCAATTTACCTGAATGTAGAGGGTTTTCCCTCAAGTTCTTAATCCACCAGTTCTCCCAATTCCATCAATATTAATGATTGCAAGCCTTAATTTTATCCATTTTTAAAAGGCTTCCACAGACCCTTTATCTATCATTCACCCAATACCTGTCCTCATCAATAATTAATTTTTTTTTTTTTACATACCACTCAAATGTATTTTATTTAGGTGGGTCAGACTCATTACAGTTACTCTTTCTTAGATAATTAAGACAATGTACATTTTTGCTAAATGTTGAAAAACACATCAAGTAATCATCCAAACAATCTCTAGATTCCACGTATCTTTTTTAGTTTTCAAGCTTTCACTATTGTTTTCCCCAAATTGTCTACTTTCAGCATTACCATAAATTCACCTGGCATGTTTTCAAATCCTTCAATGACATATTCATGGTACTGGATTTTACCCTCCAAGACCCATTTCAGCAAGTCCTTCAGAGCTTTTTGGTGGGGATCCCTTTGCCAACGGGTGGCAAGGAACCCCTCCATGTGGAGTTCTTGGTAGATAACAACCTCTGGGGTTGGACCTGGTGGAAGTTGACCAGTACTGTTATATGTAGAGAGGGTCCCACATATAGCAATTCTTCCAAATTTTTTCATCTGGGGGATAACAATATTTGAAAACTCTCTGTCTACATTATCAAAATAACAATCATAACCATCAGAAGAGGCTTTTCTCAAAGTTTCTGCCAAAGATGCTACTGTCTTATAGTTAAAGGCAACATCAAATCCAAGTTTTTTAAGGTAGACAACTTTCTCGTCAGACCCTGTTGCTCCAACAACTTTGCAGCCCTTGAGCTTCGCTATCTGCCCAACAACAGAGCCCACGGCTCCTGCTGCTACGTTAACCATCACTGTTTTTCCAGCATTCACACCACATATGTCGAGTAGGCCAAAGGAGGCAGTTATGCCTGTCGTGCCAACTGTCCCCAGACCCAAAGAGCGGTTCTGTATCTGGCCATTCTGTCGGCAGCTTTTCCAGATCTTTCCTATCAGAAACAGAGCGTGATGTCCAGCCTAAAAAAGCAACTACCGATAGTTCCTTTTGGTAAGGTCGAGTTTTTACTTTCCACAACTCTGGCCACTTGCTGCCCCATCATTGTGTCACCTCATTTAATTTTTTGGAAGTAAGTCTCGTGTAAGGATCCACAGTAAGGAACAAAGCATCAAGCATGACCTCTCCATTTTTTAAGGGCAGGAGCTCAGCTGTCTTTAACTCAAAGTCACCCTTAGTAGGGTTGCCTTTAAAGTGCTTCTTCAAGGTCCATCTTTTAGCACGAACCATCGTGAAGCTCAGGAAGAGTCCGCAAGTTCCGAGAGCAGGACCAAAATATTTACTTTTGTTTCTACTTATGGCCTACTGGGTGATTAGACCATTCCTCTGATTAGGAAAAGTTACAATTGTTAGATAAAATGTAATGTACATCTCCCTAAAGACGCTAGCGAGGTAACAAAATAGCAGAAAATGGCCAAGCAAGGATCAAAAGAAGAGGAATCCCAGGAAGATAAGCCAAACGTTTAGGTGTGCTTTTCACTCTGGGGCTTTAGGCTGATTAAAGATGGTAAGACTGAACACTTACACACTGCTGGTGGAACTACCATCTGCTACAGCCTCTATGGAAAGTAGTATGGAGAGACCTCACTGGTCCAGCAATCCCACTACTAGGGATTTACCCAAAGGAAAAAAATACATTTTATAAAAAGACACTTGCACTCAAACGTTTATAGCAGCACAATCCACAATCGCAAAGATGTGGAAACAACCCTAGTGCCCAGCAGTACATGAATGGATTAATAAAATGTATACCATGGATACTACTCAGCCATAAAAATGATGATGTAGTAGTATCTTTTCTAACAACCTGAATGGAATCAGAGACCATTCTTCTAAGTGAGGCATTGCAAGAATGGAAAAATAAGCACTACACGTACTCAGTACTAAACTGGAACTAGTTGATCACCACTTATGTGCACATAGGGAGTTATAACTCAGTAAGAATCAAGTAAGTGGGAGAAGAGAGAGAGGTTGGGTTAGTTCACATCTAGCAGATACGATGCACACATTCTGGGTGAAGGGCACACTACTTTGACCTAAAATGTACAAAACCAAAACATATAACCAAAATATGTGTACCTACCCCTGTAATATTCTGAAATAAAAAATAAAAATTTAAAAAAGGATGATATGGCTAAGAGGCCAAGAAGCTGTCATGCTTGCTAACCCAGAAGGACCAGGGGTCACTAAGGAGATGAAACACTGTTGCTTAGGTTTGGAACCTTTAAAGGTCACTATTGTAGCATAAGGAGGAACCTGTTGTAGGCTCTCTCAGGGACTGTAGCTCATTTTGATTCATCTCAAGTCCATAAAGTAGATTGAAGTAGTCCTGGGATAGTGGTGATCCTAGAGTGGTGATGCTCAGTTTCCAAGAGGAAACAAACATAAATCATAATTGGGAGAAGATAGCATTATCCCAAACCTTAAATTATTTCTACAAATGAGATATGGAAAGACAAAAAGATATAAAATACAGAAAAGGTTAAGAGACACAGTACATACAGTGAAAAAGCCTATTATGTATTTAATTTTATTGGAGTCTCAGAAGGAGAAGGACAGACGGTAAGAAAAAACAGCATTTAAAGAGCTAATGGCTGAAATGATGAAAGACATCAATTTCGAGACTTAAGAATCCCAACAAATACCAATGAATGTACAAAAAAGAAATTCCGATCTGAACACATCAGTAAGGAAACTTTAAAAGCCAAAGCCAAAGGGAAAAATCTGAAAAGTAACCAAAGGGTGGGAAAAAGCTTTCTTTCAGGGCAGTCACTGTTAGACCCACTGTCTTCTCAACAGCAACAGTGAAAGCCAGAGTCAGTGGGATGGAAACCTCAAGGTGTTGGAAGAAAATGACTGTTAACTCAGAACTTAACACTTAGTAAAAAAAAAAAAAAAAATCCTTCTAAAGTAAAGGTGAAATAAAGACATTTTCAGACAAATACGAAATTTGTCACAATCTGATCTACATTAAACAAACTACTAAAAGATGTTCTTTGGGCAGAGGAAAGATTATCACAGATGGAAAGTCAGAAAAGAAGTGAAAGTGGGAAATCTATGAGTGGGTCTAAATGAATATTAAACATATAGAAGAGTTACAATGAGCCCTTATGTAATTTAAAATACACAGAGAAGCAGAGCATGCAAAACAATGGCAGCTAAGTCTGGAGTAGGTAAGACTTGAGGTCCTAAAGTCCCTTCATTGTGAGGGAAGAGGGTAAAAGTGCCACTTGTATTCACCTTGGAACAGGAGGCCCTCAACAGTGCAGAAGGCAAGAAAAAGATACAAAAGATGTAAAGATTGAAAAGAAATAAAACTGACATCTGCAGATTTTATACCAAAAATACAAAAGAAACGTACAATTGATTAGAATACATGAGTGTCATCAGGTTGCTAGATGCGAGGCCAGTGTATGTAAACCAATTACATATCCATATGCCAGCAAGAAACTGCTAGAAAATGAAAATTCTTAAAAGATACAATTTAAAATTACTTTTTAAAATACCTAGACCTAAATTGTGTAAAAGGTGTGCAAGACCTCTATGTAAAAATACCAGCTCTACACAATCTGATCTATTAGATTCAGTCAAAAATCTCAGCAGATTTGGGGATTAGGAAAGCCATTGAGTAAGCTGCTTCCAGAATTTATTCAGAAATATAAAGGACTAAGAAAATCTCGTAAACTCTTAAAGACAAACTAGGTAAGAGGATTTGCTCTATCAAATGTGAAGATTACACTTTAGTAAATAAAACAGTGGTACAAGGATAGAGCAAGAAAAGACTGAGTGTAGAAATAGACCCTCTATAAATAAACTTTTGATTATAAAGAGATGGCTCTGCCATCTGGAAAGGAGAGTTTTTTTCAATAAATGGTGTTAGGACAATTGAATATTTACATTAAAAAATGAAACATTGGCTGGGCGCAGTGGCTCGTGCCTGTAATCCTAGCAATTTGGAAGGTTGGAAGGGTTTCATAAGCCTAGGAGTTTGGGACCAATGTAAGCAACACAGCAAGACCTCACCTCTACAAAAAAATTTTAAATTTAGCCAAGCATGGTGGCATGCACTGGTAGTTCTTGCTATGGGAGGCTGAGGGAGGAGAGTTGCTTGAGCCCAGGAGTTCAAGGCTTCAGTGAACTATGATCATGCCACTGCACTCGAGCCTAGGCAACAACAGTGATACTATTTAAAGGAAAAAAAAAGAGCTTCCCCATTTTTACACTATAAATAAAAATTAATTCCAGGTGGATTGTAGACCTAAATATGAAAGAAAACATAATGAAGTTCCTGGAAGATAATATAAGAGAACATGTTAATGACTATGGAATAAAAAATGACTTATTATAGAGAATGAAAAGTGTGAACCATGGTTGGCCCCTGTGGCTCAGTGGGTAGGGCACCAGCCCCATATACTGAGGGTGGCGGGTTCACCAGCCCCGGCCAAACTGCAACAAAAAAATACCCGGGTGTTGTAAAAATACCCGGTGGGCGCCTGTAGTCCCAGTTACTCGGGAGGCTGAGGCAAGAGAATCGCCTAAGCCCAACAGCTGGAGGTTGCTTTGAGCTGTGATACCACGGCACTCTACCGAGGTTGACAAAATGAGACTCTGTTTCTACAAAAAAAAAAAAAAAGAAAAGAAAAAGTAAAGTACGAACCATAAAGTATAAGAGTGACAAATAGGGCGGTGCCTGTGGCTCAAGAAGTAGGGTGCTGGCCCCATATACTGGAGGTGGTGGGTTCAAACCCAGCCCCAGCCAAAAACTGCAAATCCTACAGAACACTTGAAAGAAAGAACGCTGAATTTAAAAAACTGATAGGTAACAAAAAAAAAAAAAAGAAAGAAAAAAACTAAAAAAAAAAAAACAACTGATAGGAGCAGATGTTCAAAAAAACAAAAAAAACGAGTGACAAATAAAACCAGGCACAGTGGTGCATGCCTGTAATCCCAGCTACTTGGAGGCTAAGGCAGGAAGATTACTTGAACCCAGAAGTTCAAGGCCAGCTTGTGTAATATAGTGAGACCCTGTCTAAAAACAAAAAAAGAAATTAAAAAGTTAAACTACATTAAAATTAATTTCTGTTTATTGGAAAGAGATATTTGCAATTAATATATCCAACAAAGGATCCGTATCCATAATGTCTAAACACATCCTACAAATCAGTAAGAAAATGACAGCTAATCCACTAGAAAAAAAATGGCAAGAAATTTGAATAGACACTTCTAAAAAGTGTATGCAAGTGGCCAATAACATATGAAAACGCCTCAGCCTCATGTGTGAGCAGGAAAATGCTGTGTGTCTCTGAGAGAAATGGAAACATGTCCAAACAAAACCTTGTACACAGATGTTCATAGCATCATTCATAATTGCCAAAAAGTGGAAACACCCCTAATGCTATCAGCTCCTGAATGGATAAATAAAATGTGGCCTGTCCCTTCTATGGAATATTATTTGGCAATAGAAGGAAATGAAAGCTGACATATGCTGCAGATGGGTGAACCTTGGAAACCTTTTGCTGAGTGAAAGAAGCCAGACACAAAAGGCCGCTTGTGTGGTTGATTCCCGTTACATGAAATGTCCAGAACAGGCAAATCTAGAGAGACCGAAAGGAGACTGGTAATTTTCTAGAACTGGGGATGTTGAGGGAAATGAGAATTGACTGTTAAACAGTATGGGGTTTCTATTTGGGGTTATGAAAATGTTCTAAAATTGTAGTAATGGTTGCACAAACTGTGAATATACTACAAGTCAATGAATATTATACTTTAAATGGACAAGTTGTACGGTATATGAATTGTATCTGTTAATCTGTTTTTTAAAAATGGGATAGTACTACCTCACACTTACCAGAATGGCTAACATTTTTTTAAACCGGCGGTAACAAATAATGGCCAGGATGTGGAGTGACAGTAACGCTCATATCCTGCTGGGAGGAGAATGAGTGCAACACCATTTTGGAAACGTGTTTAACATCACTTCTGAAATTTAAACACATGCATATCCTGTGATCTAGGATTTCTAGGAAATAAGCCTAGAAATGTTCTTGGCAGCATTATTCAGAATAGCCACAGGCTGGAAACAACCAAGAAGTCTGTCAGTGGTAGACGGGTAAATAAATTGTGATATAGACTTACAATAAACATAGCAATGAAAGTGAACAGACTACAGATGCGCCTACAACATGACACTCACAAACATCATTGAGTGAAAATAGCCACATGGCTTGGAGCCTGTAGCTCAAGCGGCTAAAGCGCCAGCCACATACACCAGAGCTGGTAGGTTCAAATCCAGCCCGGGCCCTTCAAACAACAATGACAGCTACAATTTAAAATTAGACAGGCATCATGGCAGACGCCTGTAGTACCAGCTACTTGGAGGCTGGGGCAAGAGAATCGCTTAAGCCTGGGAGTTTGAGGTTGCTGTGAGCTGTGATGCCACAGCACTCTACCCAGGGCAACAGCTTAAGACTCTCAAAAAAAAAGAAAAGAAAAAAGCATATGGAATATATAAATATCATATGACTCCATTTTTATAAAATTCAAAAATGGGGGAACTAAGCTTAGGGATGTGTACTTAGAGGAAAGTTGTAAAGAAAACAATTACCATAAAAAGTCAAGATAGTGGTGACTTTTGGCAAAAGGTTTTAGTTGAAAACGAGCAGAAGGGGAGCTTCTGGGTTGTTGTCAGTGTTCTTTTTTTTTTTTTTTTTTTTTTTTTTTACATATACATGTGTTTATTAGATTTCCATTTTTTGGCCTTCACAGAATTAAAAAGACTTAAAATTTAATAACAATAACAATGTTTAAGATAAGGACTAGAAACAAAAACCTCATGAAGAATGAACGAACATAAATACATTCAGAAAAGGAATCAGACAATTGCTACATCGAAATATTAAGCAATAATAATAATGCAAAGAAAGTAACATTCACATTGTCAAATAAGAGTATGTCTATTATAAAATGCTTTGACTCTGAGATTCAGTATGGAGTCATCAGTTAGCTCATTTTTTTTTAAGTATCAAAAGATAGACAACTAATATTTATAAATAAAAGTAAAAGACAATTTTGAAAAACAGATCATGCCAAATCTCATAGACAATAGAAAAAGAAGAAATACTTCGAATTCATTCTACTTGAGCTGGGTACAAACCTGATATTAAAATTGGAGAAAATATATTATTATAAAGTGGAAATTATAAACCTATGTCACTTATAAATGAGGATGCAAGTCCCAAACAACATATTAACACGTTGAATTAAAAATTAATGTTTAAGTAATGTACTTTGGTCAAAATTAAATCCAATTTATGGGAGAATTAGTCACTATTTTTTTTCTTTTTTTTTTTTTTTGTCTGGTAATGATTAGCATGTTTATTATAGGATGAATCCATTGTGATGTTCATTTTTCTGTGTACTCTTCTATATATTTTACAATAAAAAATTTTTAAGTAATGAAATATTTAACACAGTACATGTCTGCCTATTTGAAGAGGATGCCGAAAAAGTGTACACACATTTTGAGAACAGAAATAAGTGTATTACTCAAGTCACATTTGACTTCTGCAGTTATAAGAAGGCTCAAACATGACTTATAATTATCTTATGTTACTAAGTATTACAATTTTAATACAGTTTTTTCCTTTCTTAAAACGTGTATACATCATTTTGGCAACCTTTGTCTTTATACATAGAATCTAATCAGCAGTTGGTAAATGCTTATTTATAAAAATAGCACACTGAGAACTAATCATTGCATTTCTCCTTTATTTTTATAGGAATATGTTTATCCAGAAGCCAGAGACAGACAATACTTATTATTTTTCCATAAAGGAGCCAAAAAGTCACGTTTTGACCTAGAGAAATACAATCAACTCAAGGATGCAATTGCTCAGGTAAGTTTTGTGAAAATTAAACTAAATCCCAGCTCCATCTTATATGGTATTATTATTATCCATAACCATAGTACTTCAAATGGGCAAAATAGATACTTCTCCAGAAAGGTATTGTTTTTTGAGGTTTTTTTAATTGTCTCTGTCTCACTTTGTCACCCTCAGTAGAGTGCTGTGGTGTCAGAGCTCACAGCAACCTCAAACTCTTGGGCTCAAGTGATTCTTTTGCCTCAGCCTCCCAAGTAGCTGGGACTACAGGCCCCCACCACAACACCTGTCCATATTTTAAAGATGAGGTCTAGTTCTTGCTCAGGCTGGTCTCAAACTCAGGCAATCCACCCACCTCAGCCTCCCAAAGTGCTAGGATTATAGGCGTGAGCCACGGCGCCTAGCTATAGAAAGCTTTATAACGTAAACAGATGAGAAGATGGTAGATCCTATCTATGCTGTTAATACTAGCACCTTGAAATTTTTAGATATATTTTTACTATTTTTTCATTTTACTTTTTGAGAGTTGTCTCTGTTTACTTTCTTCTTTTTAAGCTTTCTACAACAATTGGCCTCATCTAAATCTGTGGTAGCAATGGGGCAAAAGTAAACTCCAGGCAAGAGGGAAAGTCTACTAGAAATCTTTGCCAGGCACAGGTCAGAGATTATTAAACTAAAAGGTGCTTTTTTTGGATGTGTTTTGTTTTTTGTTTTTTTTTTATAAAAGCTACTTCTTTCAAATTTCTAAATGACCCCACTCTGATACCTTCAATTTTGGTGAATAAATCCTCATTCCTTTTCTCTGCAGTTTTGAGTGACTTTAGAGATTTTTAAACAAATTCTATAAGCTCTTCCATTCTTTTTATTATTTAGTTGCTCTTCTCTGGGCCATCTCTCCTTTCCTGTCTCTTCTTAGTGATGGGGTTATGCTCTCAGCAGGCTTGATCCACATTCCTATCTTAGACTCGCCCTAAGTGGACTTGTGGATTTATTTATGTCTTCTGTTGCACATGTGGTGGTTTTCAGCAGGAGGGAGTGCTTCAGGATCATCTCTGGAGGTATTAAGAATACAGATGCTTTAGTCTTACCTTAGGCTTGCTTTTTATTCTTTAAAAAGACAAGTTCTTGCTTTGTCACCAGGCTGTAGTCCAGTCATAGCTCACTGCAGCCTCAAACTCTTGAGCTGGAGTGATCCTCCTTCCTCGGCCTCCCAAGTAGTTGAGCATGTAGGCACATGCCACCACATCCAGCTAATTTTTCTACTTTTTGTAGAGACAGGGTCTTTTGGCCTCAAACAATCCTCCCACCTTGGCCTCCTGAAGTGCTGGGATTACAGGCACCGAGCCACCATACCTAGTCCTGAGGCTCGCTTATTAATCCAGTTTCTCAGGGGTGAAGTTCAAGCAAGTATGAGTTTTGAAAGTGCTGCAGTTGACTGTACATAAAATTCACTGGGTAAGTGAAAAAAAATTTAAACAGATACTGGATAAATAACCACAGTCTTGAGTAGTGTATAATAAGGTTCTGTCTCCAGCCGAAACCTTGGCTGAGAAATGCCATCAACATATACATCTCAGATGCTCCCTACATTCTTAGGCTCCTTAGTCCTTCCTGTTGATAGTCTGGCCTTTTCTGGAGGCTTTGACAGCTGAAGCTGCCAAGGATAGACTTCCATTTTAGATTCACTCTTTGCAGTCCTATGCCCTGGGTTAAAGCACTTTGTCTTTTAAGGCACTATTACTTTGAGAGTAATTGAGATGATCTCTCTGACTCAGTAATGGAGGAAAGACTGTTTCTTCTTCACAGTACTAGTAATATTATCAAAAAGCTTCACTAGCCAGTATTTCTCACCTTTTGTTTCTATTTTAGGCAGAAATGGACCTTAAGAGACTGAGAGACCCATTACAAGTACATCTGCCCCTCCGACAAATTGGTGAAAAAGATTGATCTGCAGAGAGCCTCTGAATCCTGGCAGAAAGAACACCTGTTTGCCTTTTTAATTAAAGCATTGCAGGTGGAAGCTGGGAGCCATGTGGGGATAGAGTGTTTTTACCTTTAATTATAAAACAAAAACAAAAAGGATCTTGCGGAAGAAAGGAATGTTAAAATCTAAGGACTAGGCATTGTGGAATATAAGCTCAAAGGGCTTAGTAAATATTGTCTTAATTAAGCATCTCAATTTCTGGATGAAAATGATGCAATTATATAGTTGAGAGATTCATAAAGAGAAAATGATGCTGGGGTGTTTGTTTCTTGCATCTTTGCAGGGTCAGCAAAATGGTAACACACCAGCACCCCTCTCAGCTCTAATTATTTTTAATTTATCTTTTTTTATTTTTGACATAGGAGTAAATAAATATACCAGAAAATCAAATCCTTATGATATGTGGGTAGAAAACAGTCTGAGCCCGTCTCATTAGCATTTATTATAAATTGGACCCAGTCTCTGCAACGTCACCAAGAATCTCTCCCTCCTGTGCCCCTTTACTAACTATCTACCGATACCTGTTGGATATGGTAATTTTATTTGGAACTAACTTATGACTGTTCAATAATTGATACTTTGTATTATCCCTTAATACCTTCTTAAATGTCTCTACATCCCAGTGCTCTGGATCACTATCTAGAAATCATTGGCAAGACTGCATGAGGTTTTTATTTTGTTTCGTTTTTACAAAGTAGTCTTTCACAGGAGGGAAGATTCCCCTCCTTGACATACTTTTCCCATTGATAATCCCCCTCCCCTCCACTATTCAAGTCAGAGGGGGAGTATTCAGCTGTATTACCAAATCAGGAAGATGTAAAGTTTACAAATTGGCTAAAAATCATGGCTGTGTAGTCATTTCAGAACCAGAATGGTTTTATTGCTGTTAATCTGTGTATGTGACAGCGTTCCAGGCCAGCCAGATGGCACTGCCTTGTCTGGAGGCTCTGTTCGTCCTGAAGGACACACACTTCCACGCCGCTTGTGAGCCCTCCCACCGCCACAACTTCAGTTGTCATAAATCTAGTACGTGGATCTCAAAGGGTGCAATTTATCTTTATACAGGAACACGTTTCTATGGCTTCCTTCAGCTTACCTTCTTCACCCAGGTTTTTCTTATCGTAAATTGAGAGAAAGAAGAATTAATCTTATACTCTATCAAAATATTTTCTACCATATTTCCGGATGACATCTGCACTGGAAGAGTCAAGGGAATTTGTGTCTAATATCCTGTTTTTAACCACCATGGGGGCAGAATGGAAAGCATGATAGGGTTTCCCATACCACTGATTGGCTTTTTTCTTTCACATTATTGATTCATCCTTCCTCCCTGTGGCCAAGGGTTTCTTTCTCTTTTTCTTCCTCCTTTGAGATCATTGTGTATGAAAAGGAAAACTTCAAATGACAAACCCAGACTCCAGGTGCCTTGCAGAGGTTGAAGGCCAGCCAGGGTTGCTGCTGCCACTCCTGCCACCACCCCCTTCACTGGCATGATGGAATGAAAGGGTGCATGTCTCCACTTCCCAGCCCCCCACCCCCTTCCTTCCCCCCCCCAGGCAGTCAACCCCTTCCCTCATTTATTTTTGTTAAGTTGTGTGAATTATTTTTAAACCATTTATCCTGTTTGTGCACAGGGTTTTTAAGAAGAAACAGCACAGTGCAATGAGCAAATCCTCTCAGGGTGTGTGGGAGGAAGGGAGGGAGGACATGGAGAAAAATCCTTTAAACAAATAGCAAAATATTGAACATGTGTAAAATCCTGTATCATTTATGAAATATGTATAAAAAGCAATGTACCTTCTGGAACAATAAATACTTATTCCATTTTTGATCTGTAGCATCTCATTCTTCGACACAAACCAAAAAAAAACTTAACTTTCCTATGTTCTAGATAGATGGGAAGATTTTACTTCTAAAATTATTTTCTATAAGAATATCATTACAGGCTCGATGCCAGTAGCTCAGCAGCTAGGGCACCAGCCACATGCACCATGGCTGGCAGGTTCAAACACGGCCAGGGCCTGCCAAACAACAATGACAGCTACACAAGAAAAAAAATAGCTAGGTGTTTGTGGCAGGTGCCTTTAGTCCCAGCTACTTGGGAGGCTGAGGCAAGAGGTTCACTTGAGCCCAAGAGTTTGAGGTTGCTATGAGCTGTGACGCCACGGCACTCTACCAAGGGTGATATAATGAGACTCTGTCTTAAAAAAAAAAAAAAAATTGGGCAAAGTCCTCGAATGAAGATTTCTCCGAAGAAGATACAGAAATGGCCAGTAAACACATGAAAAGATGCTCAGCATAACTATCATTAGGGAAATGCAAAGCAAAACTACCATGAAATCCCACTTAACACTCATTAGGATGACTCTTACAAATAGCAGAAAATAAAACAAGCATTGGTATGAATATGGAGAAACTGGAACCCTTTACTCTGCTGGTGTGGATGTAAAATGGTACACCTCCTGTGAAAATAGTGTGGCAGTTCCTCAGAAAGTTAAACAGAATTATACGATCCAGCAATTTCCTTTCTGGGTGTATGTCCAAACAAGTTGAAAGCAGGGACTCAGGTATCCGTGCACCCGTGTTCATAGCACCATTATTTACCATAGCCAAAAGGTGGGAGCAACCCAAGTATCCATCAACATGTGAATGGCTAAACAAAACGTGATTATGTAACTATAGTGGAATTCTATTTAGCCATGAAAGAATGAAGTTCTGTCCTCTGTACAATATGAATGAACTTTGAAGACACGCTAAGTAAAGTCAAGTCACAGAAGGATTATTACTGTCTGATTCCATTTATATGAACTCTCTAGAGCAGCCAAATTCATAGAACTATAGAGTAGAATGATAATTGCTGGGGGAGGGAAGAATGGAGAGTTATTGTTTAGTGGATACATACAGTATCAGTTTGGGAAAGCGAAGAAGTTCTGGAGATGGGTGGTGGTGATGGTTGCCCAACAATGTCAATCTACTCAGTCAACTAAACTGTACATTTAAAAGAAGTTAAAATCGATTTTACATCATGTATACTTTACCATAATAGAAAAAAAAAAAAAGGCGTAGTGACTTTTCCTTACAGATGGATAATGCATAGTGTTTAATCTATTACTGAGTGTAGGTAAAGCAGTTCTGAGGGAGCATAGACTTTCAGAGCTGGAAAAAGTAAAAGGGAGCTCAGAGCATGTCACCTTCTGGGAACTGTTAGAAGTGCAAGTTCTGTGGCTTGTGTGGAATCAACTCATGGGCGTGGCCCTAGCAAGCCGTGCTTAATAAGCTCTCCTGATAATTCTGTTGAGAAGGCTTGATCTAGTCAAACCATTGCTTGAAAAGCAAAGAGAAAGAAACCAAGGCACAGAGATGGCATCTGTGCCACAACTCATCAGTGAATCCTGTGATAAAATACCAGACTGAGTGACTGGAGGATTGATGGATATTATAAGTAGAAAGAAAACAGATAACCAGAGATCATATTGCATGCTTGTCAGAGTGTAGAGGCAAGCACATGGCAGATGCTTTCAAAAACAAACATAATTAGGTTGACATTTTTGATCTATCTGGAAAAATGTCACAGAAAAAAAAATGGAACCACTTAGATTTTGGAGCTCAGTTTCACCCACGGTGAAAAAATTATAATAAGTTTTTCTTGCTGCTGACAACCTTTAGTTCTTTGCTCTCCCAAATGAGTCCAAGCTTGTCTCCCATGATGTACTTTCTGGTTATTTCCTTAGGATAAATAGGTTAAATCTTACTGAATCCTACTAAATACAAAATTACCCACTTCATAAATTTTTGTTATGCTTTATAAATGCATCATGTATTACCCACTTCATAAATTTTTGTTATGCTTTATAAATGCATCATGTGCGGAGCAGCCCCTCCTCCTTGAAACCGTCCTTAGCTCCTCTGATCCCACCCTTGGGAATAAACCTCTGATTCCTTCTTGATCTCTTAAGTGTCTTCTTCCGCCCAATCTTTGATGTTAGGCTCCCCCTAGGTCCCACCTTGCACCCTGGTTTCCACTGGTGTGCTCTCGCCCACTCCTCGGTTTACTGTGTCTGTGTTAGTGGCTCTCAGATGGTCACTCTAGCTCAGATCTCTCCTAGACAGCAGACTGATGCACCCACCTCCTAATGGATCTATTTCTAGCATTGCCTTCTGCACATTAAATTCCTTCATTGTCACAAAGTACTTTTGTTTTTAAATTCTAATAGCACGTACCTTAGAAAAATTCAAAAATATGAACAAATGTTAACACGAAATATGGACGAGGGAAGGCTGAATGACTCCACAAAGAAGCAATTAGCCCAATCTGAAGTGTGGGGCATTCTGTAGGACAAATGACTGGTTTCTGCAATGAATGGGAGGGAGGAGAGAAGATTAGTATAGATAAAAGAAATTTAAGTGACACAACCAAATATATAAATCTTGTTTGAATCCTGACTCAAGCCAGCAATGGAAAGAAATATTTGAGGCTCAGTGCTGTAGCTCAGTGGCTAGGACACCGGCCACATACACTGGGGCAGATGGGTTTGAACCCAGCCTGAGGCCTGCCAAACAACAATAGTAACTACAGCAACAAAAAAGCTGGGCGCTGTGACGGGCACCTGTAGTCCCAGCTACTTGGGAGGCTGAGGCAAGAGAATTGCTTAAGCCCAAGAGTTTGAGGTTGCTGTGAGCTATGATGCCACAGCACTCTACCAAGAGCAACGTAGTGAGACTCTGTCTCAAAAATAAAATAAAATAAAATAAAAATATAAAAAATATTTGAAACTATTGTGGGAAATTAAATGTGGATTAGGTATTACACACATAGTATTAAGAAATTATTACTAATTTTCATAGTTGTAATAGCAGCATGATTATGGGGGGAAAGACCATTATTTTAAATGTGCACTTATATATAAATGAAACTGACAAAAAGTAATTATTGCAGCTAGATTTTCGGTATTGTTCTTTCTGCTTTTGTATGCATTTGAAATTTTTCATCATAAAAAGTCAAGAGGGAAAAGGCAGGCCAACTAAAAAGGAAAAAATAGAAATGGGAGGGGGTAAATCCTACCATACTGGGAATTCTTGTTTACAGAACCAAAGGGCTATCTGGTAAAAGTCCTTGACTCCAGCAATCAGTCCTGGCAGCCAATCTGGGTTTATCTCATGCACACATCCTCTGCTTCACTACAACACACACGAAGCATTCAGATGGCTTCTGAGGGCCAGGAAATTTATGGGGTTTGTTTTTTCTGTTAAAAGCACTGACATTTACGGGCACTATCCTGTAACGACACAGTCCCAGAGTCACCCATTGCTGCCATGGAACCACAACTTAATAAGGGAGAGAAATGTTTGGTTTGCCATAGATTCTACTTAATACTTTCTTAATTCTTTTTAATTTTCCCTATCCTTTTTATCCTTCTCCTTCACATCATGCTTGCTAATTCTCAGGTGTCCACCACTCTGTATAATGACAGGGAGCTAGCAAATTCCAAACCTGTAATTACTTTGCTTACATCTAGTAACAAGTCACGTACAGGCCCTGTGTTTTCCCGCCTTTGCCTAAAAGAGACACTTTGATAAATGTTGACACTTAACTTTCCAGAGTGGTATTAATTTTAAGCTCCTACCTTATCTTAACGCAAGAATTAGTGAAATAAATAATAATAAACCATTTTAACTTTGGGGGACGAAAGACTATGAAAACATAAGGTACTACTACTTGAATTGGTAAAAACACAACTAAAAGCTTATTTCTTTAGGAGGTTTTGAGACCAAAGACCATAATAAGATAGGCTCAGGGACTTGCTCCACACCTCCCCTTTCTACTTTATTATACACTATTGTAAAGTCTTGATCTCATTAATAAGATACATCTTAACGACCAATTCCCACAATTGGCTTTATCTCATTCCGTGTGCAATGCCGTGGCTGCACCATCACCCAACTGACTCCTAGAAGTCACAAAACAAGATTTTTGACGTGAGGGGATGTCCCTCATTTACCATTCCCTTCTGGATAAGATAGTGAAGGCTTCGTGGCTGGGAATTCTTGAGAGAAAACAATAGGAGGATGAGGAATTGGGAAGTTTTTTCCCAAAGAAAAATATCAATAAAATAATCATGTTGACAGTGTCCAGTGGTGCTTCTATCTGGGGTCAAGGCCAGAGTAATGGACACCTTATCCCACTTACCCTCTTCCTCTGAGAAAGCCCTGACCAGGGCTGATAAAGTCTTTCTTCATAAGACCCTAGAGGCTTTTTTAAAAAAGTGCTTGAAAAAGAAAAAGACAAAGGAACACTGGAGTTGAGGATTTTCCAGTCTGTGCCTGGTAGTTGGTCCTGAGAGATGCCTCTGTTCCCGCTTATCTACCTCTCCGTCATGGTCACCTCGGTGTCATCGACAGGTGAGCCTCGTGTCAAGAACTTGGCACGATGCATTTTTTGTTCTTGCAACTTGCTATTTTGTACAGATTGCTAAGAACTAGATTGCAGTACTAAATTAAATTAGTTCTAGATTAAATACTAGTTCTAGGATCATGTAAGAAAAGTCACTGATACAACTTGAGCACAAGTGAGACCTCTACTAAAAATAGAAAAACTAGCCAGGCATCGAGGAGGGCACCTGTAGTCCTAGCTACTCAGGAGTCTGAAGCAGGAAGATCATTTGAGCCCAGGAATTTGAGGTTACTGTGAGCTGTAACACCACAGCACTCTCTACCAGGGATGACAGAGTGAGATTCTTTTTCAAAAAAAAGAAAAAAGAAAAAAGGCTTGGCACCCGTAGCTCAGCGGTTAGGGTGCCAGCCACATACACTGGGGCTGCTGGGTTCAAATCCAGCCCCGGCCTGCTAAACAACAATGACAACTACAACAAAAAAATAGCTGGGTGTTGTGGCAGGAGCCTGTAGTCCCAGCTACTTGGGAGGTTGAGGCAAAAGAATTTCTTAAGCGCAAGAGTTTGGAGTTGCTGTGAGCTATGATGCCACAGCACTCTATGCAGGGTGACATAGTAAGACTCTGTCTCAAAAAGAAAGAGAGAGAAAGAAAGAAAGAAAGAAAGAAAGAAAGAAAGAAAGAAAGAAAGAAAGAAAGAAAGAAAGAAAGAAAGAAAAAGAAAGATCACTGATAACATTTGCAAATGTATTTTCAGAGAATTTCTGTTGCACATTCCATTTAGCCTCTTGCCTGGGCATCCAAAATTTCCATGGATCTGCCATATCCAACAGCTTTCCACTAGCTAAATATTTCTTAGAGTACGTGTAAGGAGTTATAACCTCTTTATATTCTAGGCACTTTTATAGTTCCAACTTTAAAAGCAAATAATGATTCTGAGAGTGGAGAATACTATTTTTCTTTAATGAATGCAAAGACTGTCCCACAGATCTGGATAAACCAAGTTCATTAGTTTTTACATCTGAAAAAAATGATTTTTTGCACAGATTGAGTAAATCTTAAATTGTCTATCCTTAGACTTTGGCACAAAACTGGCCAACCAGGCAAAGAAAAGTTGCAATTCCAGCAAACTGACAGATTTCTGCCTCACTTCTTTTTCCAGTAGAATATCAATTCTCACTGGAAGGGCAGAGGGTGAGATGAGAAAAACTATCCTTGTTGGCACCTTAGAGCAGCTCAGTATTTAACAGATCCTGATTTATTTCTTGATGGTTACTTGCACTTTGCTTGAACACCTTTAAAAGTAGACCTGAGACCCTAAGGAAACTTGAAAGTTAAATGTCATGTTGTATCCTGGATGGAATCCTGGATCAGAGAAAGGTATAGGTAAAAACTAAAGAAATCTGAATAACTATGGGCTTGAGTTGGTAATGATGCACCAACAGTGGTTCATCACTAGGAGCAAAGGCACCGTGCGGGGGCGGTGTGTCCTGTCAGGGGAAAGCGAGTGTGGGTCTCTTGGATCTCTTTGAACTAGCTTCTCAATTACACTGTAAACTGTTCCCCCAAATAGACTCGAGCTTCCTGCCCTTACTCACCATGTATCTGTTGCCAATTACAGTCACTGGGGTGAGAGTGTCCTGGGACAGCTCCCACTCCCGTCTTTCACCCTCTTTCCTTTCTCTCCCTCTAGTACCTTCTGTACCCTCCCAAGTGTCTTTGCCCTTCACAGCCTCAGCACTACTAGGAGGTTCGGCTCAATGCCAGGAGCAAGATAAAGGGGGAACTTTTGAGTCTGTGGTGGGCCTTGCCCTAGGAGGAGAGGAGAAGTGAGAGAAGAGGAAGAAGGAAGGAAAGGCCGGAGGCAGAAGAGAGGGGAGCACGGGGAGTGGGAGGGAGGAAGAGGAGGCGGCAGGGCAGGGGCCGGGGGTGCAGGGTGGGCGGAGGGCTCTCCTCCAGGGAGTGTCAGTGTGGACTTGGAGGGCTGCAGGACAGGAGGGTGGGGACACAGACGCGTGCTCTCTGTCCTCGCTGTGGTCCCCATGAAGGGGGTGGGGAGGGGTGTCCTAGTAAATGGCTGAGTGGCTTCTGTCAGGCAGGAAGGGACCTGCAGCCCTGCTCTTTTTGAAGTCCTCCCATTGAGAAGCATCTTATCGGCAATTGGGGATGGTTATGTGGGATACCAAATTCCGGGCTCCCCAGGGAGTCTGAAAATAGGACTTAAAACCAGTGGCCAGATCATAATGGATTGAATTGCTGCCTTAAGGGGTGTGGAGTGGGATGGGTACACTTAGTATCGGAAAATGCTGAATGGTTAAATTCTTTTTAATGTGTGGGGTTTTTTAGGATATAAAAGTGTACGTTTATTTTATGTTTTAGAAGGAGAGAGCAAGAGAAAGGGTGGGAAAGAGAGAAAAAGAGCAAGAAATGGCATTGCAGCTCAGAGAAAGGAAGAATGCCCACCAAATGTATTATTTATTAACAGAAGATGGTGGATAATTTTCCCTTCTTCATGCCATAGCTTCCCTACAGCAGCAGAGGAAGAGAACTGTTAACAAATGGCAAAAGAAATAACAGTTAACTCTAGGGGAAAACTTTATAAATCCTGACATAGTTATTGCGAGAGGTTTAGGAATTTCTGTAGAAGCCATTAAAAGTTGAGTATCTAGCCATTTGTTATAAAATTGGGCCAGGGAGGTGGATCACATATTTCAATGAATTTATAATCATCTGTGAAATTGCTCTGGAAACCTTGCTTGGTAGAGAGTGAAAGCTGGGAAAGCAAAAGAAGAAATTTTTCCCTTTTGAGAGAGGAGAGTCTGAGGACATTTCTTCTCCTCGAAGGATTGGGGTCTAGGGCTCAGTTGCCATACAGCAAGGACATTTTAAAGAATTAAGAAAGTTGCTCCTGCCATCCACTGCTAAGGTGTTATTTCCAGAAAGTGTAATATCCCACTTACTGCTTTTCTCAAAGTGTTATATTCCCCCGGGGACCATTAGCACCATCCTCTGACTGAAATTTAGAGAGTAAACTTGACTTTGAAATGTAGATTGGGAAAATCCAAACTATTTTCTAGACAATTTAGCTTTGGTGATCATGGCTCATTCACATTTAATTAATTCACATGGCTCATTCACATTTAATTGCACAGTGTTTGCTAATATAGAATTCCCAGCCCACAAAATGAATGGGAATTCCTTGCCTACAATGTCAATTGACCAAGTCAGTTTCACATACATTAAGAAGGATAGTACTCTCTGGCCAGTGCTCTTTTCTAGAATTTCTTGGTTTCATAGGTTCCTCACAAGAACAATTTACCTACATTAATGAATTGATTCAGTTGAGGGAAGCAATAAGAATATTGCAGATGGTGGTGTCTTCAGTCATTAAAATGTTTTTGCTGAGATATTTATCCTTGTAATTCGTGTACTAAAAATGCATGCTGGAGAAGTTTTGCTGTATGATAGCTAGGATACTGATGCCAGCTAATTGTGAATGCACAAAGTTCTTGATACTGTCAATAAGTTGATGGGATATATGCCAAAATTCACCTTGAGAATAGCTCTAGTAACTATGTGCCAATGTATTGTATATTTCAAAGCAGGTGGCACATGCCTGAGGCCTTTCCTTTTCAGTGCTACCCATTCTTGATCAAGTCAGAATTCCCACTAAGGCAAATTTCCACCTATCATCTTTACAAATGGCCATTCACACACGTTTTTCAAAATTTCCAAAGATTAGGAGCTAACCATTGTAATACGACCTCTCCCGTGACTGGATAGTGAACACAAATGTGCTTTCCTGAAACAATTTATTCTTGCTTCTATAACAAAATAGCTAATTCCTCTTTCACAAATCTATTCCAGATTTTTAAAATTTGATGTGAGTTTTGTTTCGTCTTTTTTCCAAACTAGAGTTCTCAGCTTCTCCTGCAGGAAGTAATTAGTAGGTCCCCTCTGTGTCTGGTCAACTTTCTTTGGACAAGTTTGTCAATTACTTTCATAAAATATAGCTTCCAGGTGTGAGTGAGCATAATACTCAAAATACGGTCTGACCAGGGCAGAGTTCAGTGAGGCTTTAAGCCAAAACTCCACATCAAATGATCACTCCGTATAAAAAGTTTAGTCCAGTGCTAACACTAAACCTTTAATAGGTTTGAAATGATTTTATAAAACACATTTATGAAACACGCTTAAATCAACTTGAGAAACCTTATTTAAACAAAGACCTTTGGGGACCTTACATAATCTCTTTCTTGAACTCAAGCAAAATACAAGAGCCAGATAGTGGCCTCAGACTGTTGGCACTACAGTCTGAAACAGCAGGAGGTATTTCTTAGGTGTCATTTTTATCCCTAGCCCTAGATCCTTGTTCTGCTTACATCAGTCTGAATGAGCCCTGGAGGAACACTGACCACCAGTTTGATGAGTCCCAAGGTCCTCCTCTCTGTGACAACCACATGGATGGAGAGTGGTACCGCTTCACAGGCATGGCAGGAGATGCCATGCCCACCTTCTGCATCCCAGAAAACCACTGCGGAACCCATGCACCTGTCTGGCTCAATGGCAGCCACCCCCTAGAAGGTGATGGCATTGTGCAACGCCAGGCCTGCGCTAGCTTCAATGGAAACTGCTGCCTCTGGAACACCACGGTGGAGGTCAAGGCCTGCCCTGGAGGCTACTATGTGTATCGTCTGAGCAAGCCAAGCGTCTGCTTCCACGTCTACTGTGGTCGTGAGTAACCTTCCCTGTGCTCTTTTTCCTCCCCAATAAGGCCACAGGTAGATTCAAAGGGAAAAATGCCACAAGAAATTCAGTTATGTAAGTTATGTACAATAGTATCTCAGAGTCTGAACATTGATTTGGGGCCAAAGATGCCTCTAGATTGTGATTTCTGAGATCTGTTCTTAGAATCTCCGAAAAATTTGCAAAGGACTCAGGATTTTGATCAGTTCTATTATTTTGTCTTCATTCCATTCAAACAAAACATTCGAAAATTAAATGTTGATTTAGGTTATCTAAATAATGGATTTCTAACCTTTTTCATACAGAGGACCCCTTTTAAAGATATCTATAGATAGATAGATATTCAAACAGCTATATGGTAGCATTGTGCTTAGAATCCATTGATTTTTTTTTTTTTTTTTTTTTAATGATGTACTGAAGCGGGGTGCGGTGGCTCACGCCTGTAATCCTAGCACTCTGGGAGGCTGATGCAGAAGGATCATTTGCACTCAGGAGTTCAAGACCCGCCTGAGAAAGAGCAAGACCCCATTTCTACTAAGTGTAGAAAAATGGGCTGGCTGCCTGTGC
The DNA here is from genome assembly GCA_963574355.1 of Loris lydekkerianus. Taxonomy (NCBI): domain Eukaryota; kingdom Metazoa; phylum Chordata; class Mammalia; order Primates; family Lorisidae; genus Loris; species Loris lydekkerianus. The sequence continues at coordinate 29,772 of CAUYPK010070112.1, forward strand.
TCAGTGGTTAGGGCGCTGGCCACATGCACCGGGCCTGGTGGGTTCAAACCTGACTCAGTTCTGCTAAACAAAAATAAAATAAAATAAAAGCAGAAAAATTGGTCGCATGTAGTGGCAGGCACCTGTAGTCCTAGCTACTTGGGAGACTGAGGCAGCAGGATGCCTTGAACCCAGAAGTTTGAGGTTGCTGTGAGCTCCCTCACAGGAGGTTAGGTTGCTGTGACACTATGTCTGGGGCAATCAAATGATACTGTATCTAAAAAATATATATATATTATATAAAATATACATATGTATATATATAATATAATAGGAAGAAGCCACTTGATATCAGTAATACTCTTAAATTAATTTCTAAGCCAGGTGTGGTGGCAGGACTTGAAAGGCTGTGGCAGGAAGATTACTTGAGCTGAGGAATTCGAGGCTGGACTGAGCTATGATTGCACCACTACACTCCAGCCTGGGCAACAGAGCCAGACCCCGTTTTTTTGTTTGTTTGTTTGTTTGTTTTTAAAGAGCATGTCCCTGGTTCTCTCCTGTCATGAAAGGTAATCATTATTGTTCTACAGATTTTTATGACATCTGCGATGAGGACTGTCACGGCAGCTGCTTGGAAACCAGCGAGTGCAAATGCTCTCCGGGAACTGTGCTGGGCCCCGACGGGCAGACCTGCCTCGGTAAGAAACTGATCCTCCAGCAGAAACAGGCTATTAGGATCAAAGGGACAAAAAATCCTCTTCCTGCCTCAGAGAACCATCATTTTCTCAGTTTGTTGTCTTTTTACTATATGCCCAGACTAAAGCCTCAAGCCAGATGTATACTGTGATTCCGGACAGTGGGGAATTGTGCTCTCTGCTGCACGTGGCTACGGAGCACTTGAAATGTGGCTAATGTGGCTGAAAAACTGCATTTTAATTTTTCTTACTTTTAATTTAAAATCTGATATTTGGGGCCAAGTGAGGTGCCTCAAGCCTGTAATCCTGCCACTCTGGGAGGCCAAGCCAGATGGATTGCTTGAGCTCAGGAGTTCAAGGCCAACCTAAGCAAGAGTAAGACCCCATCTCTACTAAAAATAGAAAACCTAGCCGGCATTGTGGTGGGCCAACTACTCAGGAGGCTGAGGCAAGAGGAGCTTTTGAACCCAAGAGTTTGAGGTTGTTGTGAGCTATAACACCACAGTACTCTATACTGACAGAGTGAAACTGTCTCAAAAAAAAAATCTCTGATATTTGATTCAGTCACTGGGAAACTGAAAATGTCTGGGACAACTTAGGTAATTGTAAATTTTATGACTCATTATAATTTACTCTTTCTTATTTAATTAATCTCATGACAGATTAAATTTTGTGACTCTAAATACTGTATGGATCTGGTATCTGATAAAAAATGTGTTATTTGAATTGAGTTGTGCTATAAATTCACTTAAAAGTGTGTTCAAAACACACATCAGATTTTGGCAACTAATACAAATAAAGAATATAAAAAACTCAATGATTTAAAAATTAATTATATATCAAAATGAACATATTTTGGGTATAATTGGATTAAATAAAATATATTATTAAAATTAATTTGACTAATTTCTTTTTAAAAAATTGTAATGTGACTACTAGCAAATTAGAAATTAAATATATGGCTTGCTTAATATTTCTCTGAGGCAGCCCTGATTTAGAATTATCAAAGGATATACTCCTATAGCTTCACTAATACAATGTTGGTTGCTCTGAGTATCAAGAAAGGCAAGTCATGGCTCGGTACCTGTGGCTCAAGCAGCTAAGGCGACAGCCACATATACTTCAGCTGGAGGGTTCGAATCCAGCCCGGACCAAACAACAATGACAGCTGCAACCGAAAAATAGCTGGGCATTGTGGCAGATGCCTGTAGTCTCAGCTACTTGGGAGGCAGAGGCAGGAGAATCACTTGAGCCCAGGAGTTGGAGGTTGCTATGAGCTGTGATGCCACAGCACTCTACCCAGGGCAACAGTTTAAAGGCTCTGTCTCCAAAAAATAAATAAATAAATAAATAAATAAATAAAATAAAATAAGTAATAAGTGATTAGCCTGTAATCCTAGCACTCCGGGAAGCTGAGGTGGGTGGATTGCCAGAGCTCATGAGTTTGAGACCAGCCTGAGCCAGAGCCAGAGCAAGAACTCGTCTCTAAAAAAAATAACCAGGCATTGTGGTGGGCGCCTGTAGTCTCAACTACTTGGGAGGAAGAGGCAGGAGAATCGCTTGAGCCCAGGAGTTGGAGGTTGCTGTGAGCTGTGATGCCATAGCACTCTACCCAGGGTGACAGCTTGAGGCTGTCTCAAAAAAGAAAAAAGAAAGGCAAGTCAGATTGTTTGTAGGAAATCTAGAGTTGTTGAATTGTACATAATATTTCGTTGTCTACAACCGGAAGAGAACAGAGATGAAAAACCCAAGATTGAAGATCATCCCCCTTTCTCTAATGTTATGAAGGTTTTTGGATTCAGACTCAAATAGATATGAAACAAGTCTAGAGACAAAGGGGAGGATTGCCCCACTCCTACTCTCCTCCCTCCAAGAAGAACATTCAGGAGGGTAGGATGGGATAGGGGATTAGGGGGTAGGGGCTATAAAAGGCTTCTTATTTTAGAAAAAGCTTTTGCTCCTCAGTCTTATAAATGAGCCCCACTGACCGTCCTATGGAGCATGTGTAGGCCTTACCATGGGGGCTGTTAGGGGTCCCAAATGGTCGATTCTGGCTATTTGGTTTAATGATCATGGTTTGGGGAAAGGGCAATAGTGGCTTCCATAATCTCTGTACATGCTCATGCATGGCATCTGTTGAAAAATATTTGGCTTCAGGCTCGGCGCCCATAGCACAGTGGTTACGGCACCAGCCACATACACCAAGGCTGGCAGGTTCAAACTCAGCCGGAGCCAGCTAAACAACAATAACAAGTGCAACGGAAAATAGCCAGGCATTGTGGAGGGCACCTGTAGCTAGCTAATAGGGAGGTTGAGGTGAGAGAATCGTTTAAGCCCAAGAGCTGGAGGTTGCTGTGAGCTATGTTGCCATGGCACTCAACCAAGGGTGAATTGTGAGACTCTGTCTCAAAAAAAAAAAAGAAAAAGAAAAATATTTGGCTTCATTTTAATCCAAGAGTTGTTTGTTCATTCCTTCATAATGCTTTTGTTCTAATATAACTTTTGATTAATACCTTCAAATGATTATATTTGATTAATACATTTAATGATTATATCTTTCAGCATGAAAAGATACCGTATATACTCGAGTATAAGCCAAGTTTTTTCGGCACAAAATTCGTCATACAGGTTATTTGATTCGGTGATTGTGATTTAGCTTGATTACCTGTTAAGCTACGGTTTTCTGCACTTTATTTAAAGTTTTAAAGTTGTTGTTGCTAGTTTACAGTTATTCTTTAGCAATAAATATTGAAAAGCCATTTAACCTACTGATTCCTCAATTATTGTAATTGTTTTGGGTATATATTTTTATTTTTAAAATTTACCAGTGGCTGCTGCATTTTCCACCCTCGGCTTATACTCGAGTCACTAAGTTTTCCCAGTTTTAGGGTAAAATTAAGGGGTCGGCTTATACTCGAGTATGTGCGGTATATAGTGAAATGTCCGGCTCTCAGTTGCCCATTTGCACCATTGTTCCATTTTGTCCTTCCTCCACCCGTCCCTAGTTAAGTCCTGTATTATTTCCTTACGTATGCTTCCAGGCTTTCTTCAGGCCTGGATATAAAAATGCAAATGTGTATAATTATTTACTGTTTCTTTTTTACATCAAAGGTAGCATAATCATGTGATACAGTTTGGATATTTGTCCCCTATCCCTCTCATGTGAAATTTGATCCCATGTTAGAGGTGAGGCCTCGTGGGAGATTTAGGTCATAGGGGCAGATCCCTCATGAAGGGCTTGGTGCCATCTGTTAGTGCAAGTGAGAACCAAGTATTAAAAAGAGCCTGGCACCTCCTCCTCTCTCTGACCTCATGACACACCTGCTCCCCTTCACCTTCTGTCATGATTGGAAGTTCCTGAGGTTCTTATCAGGAGTAGATGGTGGCACCATGATTCTCGCACAGTCTGCAGAATTATGAGCCAACTGAACCTCTTTATAAATTACCCAGTCTCGGGGATTCCTTTACGGCCACACAGACTGAGACGCCACACACATCTCTTCCCTAATTTATCTTGGACATCTTCATCCATCAAAGCCCCAAGTTCCTATCTAGGGTCTGCGGGCTTCAGGGAGATCGCGAATCCTCTGAAATTATAAGCAGGCTTTTGTGTTTATGCCACACAATTTCCCTTTAGTATTTATTTAAATGTAGCATAATTTTAATTATTTATTTTAAATAATTTATTTCAAATTATACAATTTTTTTCAGGTAGAGTACAAGAAAATAGTACAACAGATACCTTTGTACCCAGATTTAACTGTAGTTAAATTTTGCTTTCTTTTTCTTCTAATTTGCATAAAAGACAGTAAAGTTTTTGGGTTTTTTTTTTTTTCTTTGCAGTTTTTGGCCAGGGCTGGGTTTGAACCTGCCACCTCCGGCATATGGGGCTGGCGCCCCACCCCTTTGAGCCACAGGCGCTGCCCTCCAGTAAAGTATTTTACTTCACTTGCAGATACAAGTCAAGCTATCCCACTCCATTCTATTTCCTTCCCTCACCCTGCAGGGGTGATCACTATTGTGAAGTTAGCCATGTCTTCTGGTCCCCTATTTTTATGCTTGTATTGTTTATGTTTGTACCTATAACAATGTACAGCATTGTTTTATGTGTTCTTAAAATTAATTTAAAAATATTACCTTACTCAATGTGTGAGATTTTCTCTAGGGTGTATCATAAGAATGGAACTGCTAGGGCATAGAGTATCTAAATTGTCTGTAATAAGAAACCCTCAAATAACAATGGCTTACATACCATAAGTAGTTTATCTCTTCCTCACATTAAAAAATAATCAGTCCTGGCTCAGCACCCGTAACACAGTGGTTATGGTGCCAGCCACATACGCTGAGGCTGAGAGGGTTTGAACCCAGCTCAGGCCACCTAAACAACAATGACACATGCAACCAAAAAATAGCCGGGCGTTGTGACAGGTACCTGTAGTCCCAGCTTCTTGGGAGGCTGAGGTAAGAGAATCACTTAAGCCCAAGAGTTGGAGGTTGCTGTGAGCTGTGATGCCATAGCACTCTACCTAGGGTGACATAAGGAGACTCTGTATAAAAAAAAAAAAAAAAAAAAAAAAAAATCAGTCCTAAGGTAAGCAATCCAGGCTTGGAACAGAGGCCTCTAAGGAACCCAAATGCAGAGATGACGGCGTCCACATCTAGGAGGGTTGCTAGTCTCTAACTGTCCACTTTCCAGGCAGGATAATGAAGTTAAGGAAAGAAGGGACCACAGTTAAGACTCAAATCTCAATGACTCTTTCATTTCTACAAGTTCTACTGTGTATGTTTGTTTCTTTGCCTTTAGTTTTGCCTCGTCTTATTACCCACCTCTCTTATTTTGGTTACCATCTTTTATCATTTTAGTCATTCTTACGGGTATTTGTATTACGGACTTTTCTGGATTATTCTGTCATCTGTAGTTCAAGCCCTGTTTGTTATCTTGCAGTGGATCATTTCCTCGGGTCTCCTGCCTTCCGTTGCTGTGAAGGAATACCTGAGGTCAGGCGATTTATAAAGAAAAATGGTTTTATCTGCCTCATGGTTGTGCTGGCTGGAAGACTGGGGCTGCTTCCCCTCACAGGGGCAGGGATTCTATGGCAAGAGAGGAAGCAGGAGGGAGAAGGGGGTCGCGACTCTTTAACAACCAGCCTCTGCAGTAACTAATAAAGTGAGAACTCACTCATTACCAAGAAATGGCACCAAACCATTCATGAGAGGTCCCGCCCCCTGACCCAAACATCTCCAACATTGAGATTAAATTTGAGCATGAGGTTTAGAGAGGGCAAATATCCGTACCATAACACCTGGTTTGAGCCAAATTTTACATCAATTTCTCAGCTTCAAGATCCTCACGCCGTGCAGGAAAGTATAAATCTATGCTGCGTCCATTGCGGGGCCCTGGCTTGGGGTTTCCATTGTTCTTAAGGCTTTTCTGTCTCCTGGGCCTCAGGCAGAGAGCTTCCTGATTGCTCCCTTGGCCCACTGGGGAAAGTGCTTCTGCTCTCCCTCTCATTGAGGGGACACAGTTCTGGGGTCCTTGACTTAAGCAGGGGACACAGATCTGGGGTCCTAGACTTAAGCAGGGTTTCAGTACAGTTTGTCTTACCTCCAGGGGGCCAAGGTCATTCTTCCAGTCACCTTATGGGTTTTTAAACCCCTGGTTTATGTCCTGTATCCAGGTTTGTTATTCCCGAGGGCCATGACAATTTTAGCTCCCCATCTTCCTTTTGTTTATAGAAGGAAGAAGGTAGGCATTGCCTGCCAAGTGTGCATTTTTTTATGACAAGCGTCCATACCTTTTATCAGATGCTTAACAATGTTAGCAATAATTGCTGAAGTACAGTGTGAAAATAGACCAATTAAAAAAGTAGATTTCTGAGGGCGGTTGTTCATATTACCACAGAAGACTACCTCACAAAATATTTTATCAGATATTTCCTTCCACTAACATAAGCTCGTCTCATGACTTAAAATACAATTTAACTTATAAGTTTGTATTTTTTTTTTTTTTTTTTTTGAGACAGAATCTCACTATGTCACGCTTGGTAGAGTGCCATGTCGTCACAGCTCACAGCAACCTCAAACTCTTGGGCTCAAGTGATTCTCTTGCCTCCGCCTCCCAAGTAACTGGGACTACAGGCACCTGCCACAACCTCTGGCTATGTTTTTTGTTGCAATTGCCATTGTTGTTTTTTAGCTGGTCCAGGCTGGGTTCAAACCCACCAGCCTCCGTGTTATGTGGTCAGCGCTGTAACCACTGTGCTATGGGCACCGAGCCTATAAGTTTGTATTTCCTTAGCAACTTTTCGAGAACTCATTGGAGAAAGTGAAGTTCACCAATGGAAATAAATTAGATGTAATTCAGGACACAAAAGGAACTTTATTTCCCCATAAGTTTTGCCCTTAAGAGGAGGGAGTTGGCAAGTAATTAAATGCCTTCCACTCAATAGAAGGCAGATGAACAAATAACTTGGTTGACATCGTGTTGATAGAAGTGATTAGATCACAGTGGGGGAGTTGGGTTGTAGAATCAACAGATCTGAAAAGATGTAGAGATTCTGCTCAGGGGCTTAGGAAACAGTTGAGTTGCTCACCATTATGGAAACGGTGTGGTTCTCTTTCCACAGATGAAAATGAATGTGATCGAACCAATGGTGGTTGCAGTGAGATCTGTGTGAACCTGAAAAACTCCTACCGCTGTGAGTGTGGGGTTGGCCGTGTACTAAGAAGTGACGGCAAGACTTGTGAAGGTGAGGATGGGTAAGAAGGGACTGCACTCAGGAACCCACAGGAAGCCATTCGTTTATTCTTTGATGTTTAGGGAAATAGGTTAGTGTTAGAAGAAAGTAAGTTTGGGGTGGCACCTGTGGCTCAAGGAGTAGGGCGCCAGCCCCATATACCAGGGGTGGCGGGTTCAAGCCTGGCCCTGGCCAAAACTGAAAAAAAAAAAGAGAGAGAGGGAGAGTATGAGTTTGACTGTGTAAAGAAATAACAAGAGGTTAATCATCACCCAGGATGCTCATGTTATTGTCCAGAATTCAGTTCTATTTTGTCTCCAAAATTTAACAGAAAGGGATTTTGCAAGAGGCAGAAAGGCACATTTTTATTTGGAAAATAAAAATACGGAGTATTCTGTGTTTCTCAAACTTTAATATGCCCAGGAATTACCTAGAATCTTGTTAAAATTCAGATTCTGATTTATTAGGTCTGGGATCAAGTCAAGATACCACATTTCTAAATAACTTCTAGATGACACCTATGCTGCCAGTCCAAGGAGCACACCTGGATTAGTAAGGTAGGACGGGTAGGAAACAACCAGTTCCAGCAGTGTTTCTCAAGCTTCCCTGCTACTGACGCTCCCTGGGAGCTGACCCAGCCCCTGTCAGGCCTCTCTCCTGTAGACCAAGCCTCCCAGGGGCTAGGACGGGGGCTCAGAGTTTCTAACAAGTTTCGTAGGCGACTCTTACCATGTTGGAAATCTGGGAAAGTGGTTTACATGAAGCCATTTCCCCTTCTCTTCCTATGCTCTGTATTTATCAGAGATTAATACATTTTTTTGAGATAAACAAAATCATCTATTTTTAGTAGAAGGGATGCTTTATACATTTTATATGACAAAAAAGAATTCACAGGTATATCAAATAATTGAAATGGACATTGTCTATTATTATTATGTGAAACTTAGATAATGTCTTTCCTCTAAGGCACATTTACCCTTGCAAAATATCACAACTAAAATTTCAATCACTTCCACTCTATTAAGTCTAAATTCTTACAATACTCTTTGCAGATTATTTGGAGAAATAAATGACTTATCATTATTATTTTCAGAGGATGTATGATCTGTTCCTTAGGATAAATAAATTTGTAAAATAATGGAGCTATAGTGCTGCTTATAAGGGTTTACTTTACTCTAGTTATAGTCAAAATAGTAAAACTCTACCCCAAAAGAAAACCTTGAGGCTAGTATCCATAATTTATTTCATGCAACAAACTTTGCATAATAAGACTTAATGTATTTTAAACTTTATTGAATAAGAGTAATATCCTGAACCCTCTTTAAATTATGAGGAACATTTAGAATTATTTATAAGCACTTTATTGGAAACAGTTAATCCTCATATAGTCTTAAAACCTAATAACCATAACTGAAAAAATATTATAGCAGAAGATTAAAATTATGTGAGTTACACTTTAGGATTATAGTTCTATTTATAACCATTAAGTTTCATTGATAATACGAACATACATATTTCTTTAGTTAGACTATTAGATAATTATATATTCTTTTAAAAATAATAAACAGCTCTAGGCCAGGTTCAGTGGCTCAGGCCTATAATCCTAGCACTCTGGGAGGCCCAGGCAGGTGGACTGCTTTTGCTCAGGAGATGAAGACCAGCCTGAGCAAGAAGGAGACCCTCCCCCAGCCCTAGTCTCTACTAAAAATAGAAAAACTAGCCGGGCATTGTGACATGCTATCGTCCCATCTACTCAGGAGGCTGAGGCAAGAGGATTGCTCAAACCCAAGAGTTTGAGGTTGCTATGAGGTGTGATGATGTCACAGCACTCCCCACAGGGTGACGGAGTGAGACTCTGTCTCAAAAAATAATAATAATAAAATAAAACAATTTCAAAACATTCATCTCTTTTTAATTTTAGGTAATTTCTATTATTTTGTTTTATTATAGAAGTATAGAAGAAAATACAGAGAAGTAAAAGAAAGATAATTTAAATGACCCACAATCTCATTTGTCAGCGATAGCCATTCTAAACATTTGGATACATCTTCCTGACAGATTTTAAATCTTTTAAGATAATTTAGACTTTCAGTTTATTTTGTACTTTGCAGTTTTAGACCTGGAACTATTCCAAGTGAATATTTAGTGTGACATCTTTATTTTACAAATACTGAAATTGTGACTTAGAGAAATAAAATTACTTAAGGAAGGTTGTTTTTTTTGTTTTTTTTTTAAATTCTACTAATGTTGACTTTAACATCTTGTAACATTTTATATGATTTCTTCCACCGTGTTACATAATATTTTCAGGTATTTCAAAAGGCCAGAGGTGTGATTTTATTCTTCTTAAATAAACAGATTTATAAACAGGTGACCTTTACTCTCTTTTAAGTGTTTCAAAGATTGATTCATTACAAATTTTTCTCTATGTATATTTCACAAAAACTAATTCATCCCAAGTTAATTTACTGATAGTCCAAAGAAACTTTTTAAAAATATTATTGAACTGAGAGTTACAGCTATCACCGGAAATCAGCTTATACCTTTTTCTGAGCATCTCAGATGATTTCCAAACATTTCCTTCCTTTATCTTAACCTAGAGCAGGGATCAGCAAAATTTTTCTCCAAGTCAGATAGTAAATAATTTAGGTTTTGTTTACCGTAAGGAATCAGTAGAAACAGGCATGACCATGGGCATGGCTGCGTGCCAGTAAAACTTTATTTATAACAATGTGTAGCATGTTAGAGTTTGATAACCTGACCTAGAAGACAATGTCCAGGTCTCCTAAAGGTCATTACTTTTCCTCTGTTAAGTTTGAAAGGAACATGGAAGTTCCTTTAGTTTCTACTTGAATATTTTTTCCTTTTTGTCCATTTGACTGAGTATGCTTTTTGAAAATGCAAAACATTACAAAAGGAACCTTTAAAAAGTTGCCTCATAGGAGGAATGTCACCAAGAGTTCAGTGGAATGGACTTTCTTATCATGTTGGACAGGCCTCATTTTTATAGGGTGCTATCAGCCCAAGACTCTTAATCCCCAGTACTCTTATTCCTAGAGATTTGGGGAGAAAGCCAGGTGATTCAGCCAGTCCATAACAACTCTGGTCCATTGAGACCATCTAGTTGAGTTTATATTCCATCAGTCCTTTTACATCAATAATGCTCAAAAAAATTTTGAATTGGGTGGAATAAATGTTATGGCGATTAAAACATGACTTTTGGGTTTTACTTCTAAAAACCCATAACATCAGACAAACCCAAATTGAAGAACATTTTACAAAATACCTTACCAGCTTAATTGGGTAGAGCTATGGATGTTGAAAGATTGCTCTTTCTAGCCATAATGTTTAATAAACATTTTTGGTGGATTTGCCTACCTGTCTCAGTCACTGGGTTAGGAACCAGGGTTACTGCCGTGAGATAAGCATAATCTTTGATGCAAAGTGCCAAGATTTGTTAGAGTAGAGGGTCACAAGACGATTCCCTTTTCTGTTGTTCCTACTCCAGACATTGAAGGATGCCACAATAACAATGGTGGCTGCAGCCATTCGTGCCTTGGGTCTGAGAAAGGCTACCAGTGCGATTGTCCCCGGGGCTTGGTGCTGTCTGAAGATAACCACACTTGCCAAGGTAGTACACGGGGAGGGGGCTTCCTCTCTGCTCTAACTTACATTTCTTTCTTCCCTGACACTCCCAGCGTTCTTCCCTCAAGTGAGTCATAATTCTCATCTTTTAAAATGCCAGGTATTTGAGTAGTGTGTATACCTAGTCATCCCTCGAGATCAGAGCCACTCCAAAGAGAGGAGCTCTTTAAAAAGACTACTAAAAAGCTAATTTGCCTTTGCTGTTTACCTTTTATTTTTTCCTCTAATTTCTATGGTTAGTTGTGTAACTCATATTCAGTTTAGAAGTATAAGACAGTGATACAGTCCTTCTCTTTCTAAAAAATAATTGGGATTGAAACTGAGTGAAACTAACTTGAAAGCCCTAGGGAACGGATTCTTCTACATACACTTACAATATGAGCATTAACAATCCTCTGAGAACTATTTTCCGGACATGTAGTTTACATGACATCCAGCATAATAATTCATTCATCACATATTTGATGAACACCTATTTCTGATTTCTTTACATTATACTGTTGTTATGATATGTCCTCACATACTGGACTCTGACAGTGCTCTGACCTTAAAATACTTTCTTTTTTTTTTCTGAGACAGTCTCACTATGTCTCCCTTGGTAGAATGTCGTGCTGTCACAGCTCACAGCAACCTCAAACTCTTGGGCTTAAGCTATTCTCTTGCCTCAGCCTCCCAAGTAGTGACCCTAAAATACTTTAAGGTATTTGTAGAGTCTGGAGGAGTTGAGCTTGGGAATGCTAAGGAAACATTTTTTATTGTATATGAAGTTAAAATGGAGAGTTTATGGTCAGAGTTTATGGCTTACTGGGCAATGCAAGGACAATTTGGGAGCCTTCCCCGAGTGCACTAGCACAGTTTTTATTACTTCTGTTTTATGGGGCAGTTAATTAACGGTAAAGTCAAAGCAGTATTGTTATGAAGTTCAAGCCTATATCAAAGCAGTACTTTTTCTGTATTGCTAATAAATTGTGTTTGTGCTTAAAAGTTAAACCTTTAAGTGTTTCAGGTCATGGAGTTATGCTAGTCACAGTCTGAAGCAACTATTTGCTGAATGGAGACTTGAACATAACATTTCCTCTTCCAGGGAACTGTATATATGAGGAACATTATTTGACCATAGTCTTGGGAGTTAGGAATACTGGTTTCATTCACCAGCTTAGTTTGAGCCCTGTTGTTTTCCTTGAGGATAGAATAAAAAGCTCATGTTACATGAGGGTGAAATTTCTTCTCGTAGAAGACCTCTTCCCGGTTCTCGGTTCCTGGTTCTAACAGTAGCCCCTTTTTGCCACAGTCCCTGTGTTGTGCAAGTCGAACACCATTGAAGTTAGCGTCCCCAGGGAGCTGGTTGGTGGCCTGGAGCTCTTCCTGACCAACACATCCTGCCGAGGAGTGTCCAATGGCACCCACGTCAACATCCTCTTCTCCCTCAAGACGTGTGGTACAGTGGTGGATGTAGGTTCCTCCTGGAGGACACTTGGGGAATGACCAGGAGCCAGTTATTTGGGAGGTAGTCAACAGAGGTATGCGGTGTGGTTGGCGTCATAGATGGGATTTTCACACATAAACCGACTAAGCTCAAGACATCTCATGTTATTCATTTAACAAGCATGTTGTTGAACATCTGCCGTGATCCTGGCACTTGTAAGGACAGGGAGTTACAAAGAATTCTGCGATTTCTGTCCATTGAATAGCCCCATCTCTCCAGTCTGCACATTTTCCTGACTGCATTGGCTCAAGTGGTACTGGGTGGCTGGCTCCATCCCCTTCAACCACTTCTTTTATTTGAAGAAAGCAACTAACATCAATGATGCGTCATTTATGACATAGCAAATGAGTTCAAGTATTGAACCAGGTTGAGCCAAAAGGCAGCGCCTGTGGCTCAGTAAGTAGGGCGCTGGCCCCATATGCTGAGGGTGGAGGGTTCAAACCCAGCCCGGGCCAAACTGCAACAAAAAAATAGCCGGGTGGGCACCTGTAGTCCCAGGTGCTCGGGAGGCTGAGGCAAGAGAATCATGTAAGCCCAAGAGCTGGAGGTTGCTGTGAGTCCTGTGACACCATGGCACTCTACCGAGGGTGGTAAAGTGAGACTCTGTATCTACCAAAAAAAAAAAAAAAAAAAAAGATTTATACTTCCATCCAAAAATCTGCTCTAAGCTGGAGAGTCTGGTGGATATGTGAAATGCTTTTAGAAACTTACACAGCATGGGCTGGGTGCGGTGGCTCATGCCTGTAATCCCAGCAATCTGGGAGGCCAAGGAGGATGGATTGCTTGAGCTCACAGGTTTGAGACCAGCCAGAGCAAGAGTGAGACCCCCATCTCTAAAAATAGCCCGGCGTTGTGGCGGGTGACTGTAGTCCCAACTACTTGGGAGGCTGAGACAAGAGAATCGCTTGAACTCAGGAGTTTGAGGTTGCTGTGAGCTGTGTCACCACGGCACTCTACCAAGGGCAACAAGTGAGACTCCGTCTCAAAAAAAAAAAAAAAAGAAAAAAAAGAAAAAGAAAAGAAACTTACACAGCAGTATTGAGATGATAATACATAAAATTTCAGTAAGGCACGAACAGTGAGACAGACAACAAGCCCAGTAAAGGGACAATCACTGGAGTAGTCTAGAAAAGTGGGACTTGGATCCAGGTAGAAGAGTGTGTGTGTGTGTGTGTGTGTGTGTGTGTGTGTGTGGTGTTTACATAAGCACAGAGAAAAGAAAGGACCTTTCACATGGAAACAAGTGAGCAAAGTCCCAGAGAGGGGAATTTCAGGGCTGTGCTGAGATGAATGGGCAGTACAGCCTGACTGGCAAGGAATTCCTACTGGAAACTGAAACTGGAAAAGCAGATGAGGCAAACAGTTTCCAAAGGGCTGCCTTGTATCCTAGGGTGAGTGCTCTGAGCTTCCTCCCACAGCATTGGGTTTAGGCAGGGACTGTGGTGAAGAAAGCCCTGGTCTGACAGAAGCATAGGCGACAGAGAGCTAAGCGCGTCTATGTGCAGATGGGTGCAGCGGCCTTTGTGATCATTTGGTTAAATGAACATTTATTTACAGATCCTACTAAATGAAAATCAGAAAGCTAATTAGAGTTGAGACAAGGGGCAGCTGTTCAAGGAGCAGGTGGTCCCACTTTAGACAAGTCCTGCTGGCTGTGTGTGCCGGTAATCAGATGGAAACGCACCCTAACAGGATAGCATTACTCTCTGGTGCCAGGAGGGCAGATGAAGCTGGTGGTAAAGAGTAGAAAATCATCTGCATGAATGTCACAGCTGAGGTTCTGAGCGCAGATGAGTTCAGCACAAGGTCAAGCTGCTGCAGGATCACCAAGTCTAAAGCTCATAATATGCAGGAAGCTATTTTTCCCTAAAATACCAGACCTTTGAATATGCTATGAATTCTGCAGTGATCAGGTTCCCCCCCCAGAGATCAGGTTTTATGAGAACTCCAAAGGGACATGTGATTTACAAGATTTAGATTTACAAGAAGTAATCCGTAAAGTTCTTAAGAGCTATGGGGTGTCTTACTAATAAAACAGAGGCAATGGAAAAAACAAACAAATAAAAACCACAACCTGAGTCTTAGGCAAGCAAATCTCTAATGTGCTTTGATGTGAAGGTTGAGGTGGGGCTGGGGGGAAGCTGTGCTGAATAACCTGAAGGAGCTCTTTCCTCGCCTTGCCTGGCCTGGCTCAGGTGGTGAATGACAAGATCGTGGCCAGCAACCTGGTGACAGGTCTGCCCAAGCAGACCCCGGGGAGCAGCGGGGACGTCATCATCCGAACCAGCAAGCTGCTGGTGCCAGTGACCTGCGAGTTCCCGCGCCTCTACACCATCTCTGAGGGCTACGTGCCCAACCTCCGAAACTCGCCGCTGGAAATCAGGGGCCGAAACCACGGGGTCTTCCCGTTCACGCTGGAGATCTTCAAGGACCGTGAGTTCGAGGAGCCCTACCGAGAAGCGCTGCCCACCCTCAAGCTGCGCGACTCCCTCTACTTCGGCATCGAGCCGCTGGTGCACGTGAGCGGCCTGGAGAGCCTGGTGGAGAGCTGCTTCGCCACGCCCACGGCCAAGGTCGACGAGGTGCTCAAGTACTACCTCATCCGAGACGGGTAGGGGCGGGTTCACGGTTCCCTGGCCGCACCGGCCTCCGAGTCCGCGGGCTCAGGCGCCTGCAGCGCCCCCTTAGGTCAGGAGCCCTTTGCTGGCATTTTGGAGGTAAAATCTGGGGAGGGAAGACGAGAGTCAAAATGATTCCAACGTGTCCAGCGCTGGTGGCTGACTAGAAAAGTAGATTTGAGGTAGAGATACGTGTCTGAATCTGATCGTTTGAAAGAATATGCAGAATATTTTAAAATTTCAAATACCTGCTGGTACCTAGGAAGAGAACTTCAGTGGGCAGTTAGAAATGCTTATCAGAGACCGGGTGTGTGGCTCAAGACTATAACCCAGAACTTGGAAGGCCAAGGCAGGTGAATTGCCTGAACTCATAGGTTCAAGACCAGCCTGAGCCAGAGCGAGCCCTCGTCTCTAAAAAAAAATAGCTGGCATTGTGGTGGACACCTGTAGTCCCAGCTACTTGGGAGGCTGAGGCAAGAGGATCACTTGAGCCCAGGAGTTTGAGGTTGCTGTGAGCTATGATGCCACAGCACTCTACTGAAGGTGAGAAAGTGAGACTGTCTCAAAAAGAAAGAAAGAAAAGAAAAGAAAAATGCTTATCAGACTCAGGAACAAGGTGGGAACTAGAGGTGAAGAACAGAGACTTCCCCCGTTTACAGCTGAAACTGTAAGATGAGTTAACTTACCCTGAGAGAGGCCCAGGGCTGCATGGGGGTGGCAGAGGGCCGTGGGAATGACGGAGTGGAAGTAGGATGCATTAAGCCCTCTTTTGAGAAGTTTGTTAGTGAAGGAAAGAGAAGAAATACTTGGTAGGTTGAGGAGAAAGATATAGTGGTTTGTTTTTGTGCTTGCTTTATGCAAAAGAGCTTTCTGTGATACTTGCTGAGAATCCTTGGATTGAGATCTGCAGGTGTTCTCCGGTGTCGGTGGAAATCTAACAGTTTTCAGCAGGAAAATTGTACTCTCATGAGAATTACATTCCTAGGAAGATTACACTCAAACCCATGAGTTTCTTCCTCGTTCTAAATGTCAGGTGGGACACAGTCTCCGGCAGGGTTGGGGACTTGCTGAAGCTTAATGATGGGGAAGTGGTCCAGGAAGAGGGGCTCGGGCGCAGCTCTGGTCCCTGCCCTTTGTTGGTTGGCCTGTTTCCTCTTGTAAATTTGTACTTAGCTTTTATTCCTCCTTCTCTGTCACCACAGGCAGACCTCACCTGCTGACATCCATCTCTTGTACCCTGATTTTTCAACCCTTCGTGCACATTAGGATCAACTGAGAAGCGTTTTTTAAAAAACAGTAATGCCTGTCTGTTTCGTTGCTGTTTTCTGAATTCCAGCCCTTGTTGTCTTTCATCTAGACAAAAAAGCAGCCCCCTCCCACAGACTCCTAACCCCACCTCTCAAACGTCAGCTTCACAGACGCCCACCTCCCACAGTCCACTCAAAAGGAAAGCAGCATCTTGTTACATCCCTGATGAAAACCTTTTACCTTTATTACCTTTAGTTGGTAAATAAAAGGCAAAAAAGATAAAAGGGGTACACACCCGGCCCTTTTTTTGGGCAATTTTAATGGAGTACTCTACACATACAATAAACATATGTATTTGAAGTATATATATATGTATATATAGAGCTTGGTGACTTCTGACATACACACCCACAAAGTCATCGAACTAACTTTCTCTCGCACCCCATACGTTTTCTCCTGTCCCTCATATCTACTTTTTGCAAAAATAAATATATAATTATAACTCGCTGGGAAAACATATAACCTAAGGTCTCAACAAAGTGTGTGAAATTTATTTATATATTTGTTATTCAGATTCTCAGTGGACTATTTTATTTTAGAAGCTACACTATTTATTTTGCCAGCCCTTAACAAGAGAAAAAATATATATACCACAGAAGAAAAAAGCATACTTGAGAACTTGAACACCACAATAGTGTGGTCCTAATTTGTAAGCAGGCAAACAGTGCCATCTGTGGCACCGCACAAGAATGGGGTGCCCAAGATAACCCAATGCTCAGCTTGGCTGACTGACCCTCAGCCTCCGACCCGAGTCTCCTTCCGTGTCTGCTCCTCCCAATGGAATGACTGACAATTCCCAAACACCCTTTGGACTTTGCATATGCTGTTTCCTCTGTCTGAAATCCATCTTCCCCATCTTCATTTCCTGTCTGACCTTTACAAATCTTTGATAATTCAGCAGGATTTACTTGCTCGGTGAAACCTTCCTGATTCCTTTCCCATCTGTAGAAATTTTCCTTTCTTTTCCTTCTTCCTCAGTACCTAACATATATATAGTAAGGGTCATTAAGTATTTGCCAAATAAATTATTAAATAAGTATTTCTAATAATAAGTTGGGACTAGTCCACAGACCAAAAGTAACACAATTTACTTTACTTATATTTACAAATTGTTTGATTATTCATTTCTTTGGGTTTGTTTTTTTTATTGTCCTCAGCTTAAACTTAAACCAGCCTGGTTGTCCCTTGCTATTAAACTTGTCTGATTCACTTCTTTCTAGTTTTAGTTGGTATGTACTCTGAAAATGCCAAATAATTTAATACTTGGCTAACCAAACGATAATTAGAAAGGTAATCTCCAGAAAAAAAAAAAAATATTGAATTCCAAAATCAGGTATTGAACAATTTTCTGGTAAACAATTATTTTGGATCCTCCTATACCATCTTTACGTACTTTTAGCATATAGAACTTGGAGTTGTTGGAACCAGAGTTGTCTAATTACGCCAAATCAAGAGTCAACATTCTCCTGGTTTCTATTCTGTAATGTGTTACCTTGTAATCACTCCTTCTGCTTCGTTTATGCTTTTAAAGAAAAATAATGGTATTTTTAGGTAAAGGTAAATTGAAAATCCTGAAGCTGGTAGATTAAAAAGTACCATTTTTATTATCAAGTGTTACTATTAACATAGATACTAGACTGTAAACTCCTGATGTCAGACACCGTATTATTCATCTTTACATCCTCTGCAGTACCCAGCAGAAGGGCTCGCACAGATTAGGTACGCAAAAGACATTTATTATAGAACATAATCAGAAGATGGTATAAATTGTTACCCCAGGAAAATACAAATTAGTAAATAAGTAGAAGAAATAACAGAAACCACATTATATTTGGATCCTCTTCATTTTGGTATGACAGAATAAGCTACTGGCAGGAATACAAGTCAAGATGCCTTATTTTCAAACAGTTTCATTGTATTTTTCAAGTGCATTGATAGAGCAGTAAGCATTGAACCAGACAGTGGCCTGTGAGCATGGAGAGCAGGTACCCACTTTCCCAGGCTTTTGCACCTGACCCACACTTTTTTTCCTGGCCCTGCAGGCAGAAACCACTAAGTATCCATTAAAAGACAACTATGTCCAGAAAAATAAAACTTTCTTTAGAATATAGAAGGGGAAAGGTGATATGAGGGGGGAATCCTTAGTCTGTAAGGAGCGGAGGTTCGTCAGTGTCCAAATCTTCAGCCTCAGCATGGAGGATCAGAACCTGCTTTCCCCCAGCTGACCCTGAGGTGAACTTGGGAGTTTCACTTTACACAGTAAACAGGAGACTGAAACCCCCAAATCCTATCAAACTGCAGCTTAGCATGAAATTTGGGGAAAGAAATGGAAACAGTTTGGAGGTCAATGATTTTAATACAGTAGAAAAAGTGATTCTTAGATGTTTGAATAAACATAAACTTAGATGTTTGAGCAACACTTTGCCCCCTAACTGTGGTTTGCTCACTTTTGTATCCCCTTCAGTGGTTACTTTGTATTAGATGTTCAATAAACATTTGTTGAATTAAAGAAAAGCCTCCTCAAACCAATAATAAAGTACATGGAAGCAGAATTCCTGCAATATATTACAAGTGAAAAGACAGCCTTGCCAGCAAAAGGTATCTTTGAAATAAGATATGCTGTTGATAATACTTAAACACGTTAACTGAGCAGGAAGCCCAGTTTGTGGGTATGGTGAATGACAGATGGGTGGGACATTGTTAATGAGTGGTGCTATATCTGAAGAGGCCTTCACAGGGAGGGAATTTAATTTTTCCTTCAATTCTCAAAAAACGTGAGTGCAGCCCAGCCTCCTCCACCCAGTTGGTCTCTCCCCGGACCAAGTGTATTGGACTGGATTATTTTTCCACTCTGTTAAAACCATCAAAGCTTACATGCTGTCAATCCTACTTCCAGCTGTGTTTCAGATGACTCGGTAAAGCAGTACACATCCCGGGATCACCTCGCAAAGCATTTCCAAGTCCCCGTCTTCAAGTTTGTGGGCAAAGACCACAAGGTGAGCTGAATGTCTTTCCCTGGTAGCCTGGGACCGGAGCCTGCCTGCTTGGTATCCCAGTGTGTTGACATTCTAAGAACCCAGTGTTAGGATCTACATGACCTCTAGGAAAAACACAGAGAAACTGGCCATCAAGAAGCTTAACATCTTTATACATGGCACAATTATCTTCCCTCTCCCATAAAATAACTGTGTTGTTCAAAGAAAATACTATAAAGTCATAATCGAAAGTCTTTGTGGACAGGTATGGCTGGAAAAGCCAGTGTGGTGGTCTGTCACATGGCAAAGGACATGAACAGGATATAGGAGAATTCACAGAAAAGATAAATAGTGAAATGTTCAGTGAAAATGGTACTTAAAATGCCAATTGAAAAAATTATGAGACAGGGTGGCACCTGTGGCTCAGTGGGTAGGGTGCCAGCCCCATAATATTGAGGGTGGCAGGTTCACACCTGGCCCTGGCCAAATTGCAACAACAAAAAAAAATAGCCGGGTGTCGTGGGGGGTGCTTATAGTCCCAGCTACTCAGGAGGCTGAGGCCGAGGGTGATAAAGTGAGACTCTGTCTCTACAAAAAAAAAAAAAAAAAAAAAATTATAAGACACCATTTTATACACATGCCACTTTCAAGGTTATAGGGACAAGTATACATAGCTACAGAAATTGGCATTCTTTATGGAAAGTTATCTGATAAAATGTAATAATCATAAAGTCATATTCTTTAATTTTTTTTAATTTTAATTTTTTATTTTTTTGAGACAGAGTCTCACTATGTCACCTTTGGTAGAGTGCCCTGGCATCATAGCTCATAGCAACCTCAAACTCTTGGGCTTAAGTGAGTCTCTTCCCTAAGCCTCCCAAGTAGCTGGGACTACAGGCGCCTGCCACAACGCCCAGCTATTTTTAGAGACTAGGTCTGGGTCAAGCTCAGGCTGGTCTTGAACTCCTGAGCTCAAGCAATCCACCTGCCTCGGCCTCCCAGAGTGCTGGGATTACAGGCGTGAGTCACCACTCCTGGCCTCATCAGATTCTTTTACCTAAAAATTCTAATTTTGACAGTTTCTCAAAAAACCAAGATGTGTTGAAAATGTTTGTAGAATATTATTCTAAGGGGGTGAAAGAAAAGCCATCAAACAAGTAAAAGCTACAGTATGTGTATTGGGGGGACGGGTGAGTTATCACACACTTAGCAGAGTCCAACCTTCATAGCCACTGTTCTGCTTTCTGCAGTTGTTAAAATGATGAATGCGGGGGAAAAAAGACATAAAAACTATTGTCAGAACAATTTTCATGCATATTAAATATGCTACACTTAAGAATGTATACACATGCTTAGAGGTCATACAGGACTATAGAGAAAAGGCTAGAGTGAGGCAGAGCCTGTGGCTCAAGGAGTAGGGCGCCATAATCCCGGGATGGCGGGTTCAAGCACAGCCTGGCTAAAACTGCAAAAAAATAAGAAAAAAAGAAAAAAGACAGAAAGAAAAAAAAAAAAAGAAAAGGCTATAATAAGATAAGGTGCAAGTTTTCTGTTGTTTTTCCATAATTGCTGAAAGATTTGAACAAAAGGAAGTTTTTCTTTTCATTCTTTTCCACGCTATCTTTAAGTATAGTCCTGTCCTTTCCAGTTATATCTAGAACAACTGCTAACAATGGTGGCAAATCCTGATCTCGCTCAACTAGGCAGAACAAGGTTTAGGCAGACTAAGATACTTGGAGGAAGAACTATGGTTTTAAAATCACCTACATAGGGTGGCACCTGTGGCTCAAATGGGGTAGGGCACCAGCCCCATATGCCGGAGGTGGCGGGTTCAAGCCCAGCCCCAGCCAAAAAAAAAAAAAATGCAAAAAAAAAAAAAAAATCAGCTACATGACTTCAATCCCACCTTTGCCACATTATTACTAAATGTGTACATTTAGGCAAGTTCATTAACCTCTCTGCACCTCGGTTTCCTTATGTGTAAAATGGGATGGTAACCTCCACCTCAAAGAGTTATTGTCAAAATTAAATGAGACAATGTTTTAGAACACTCAGAATTGTTTCTGGCTCCCAGCTGTGCCCCACAAGCGGCAGCTGTTACCACTGTCTTTGTTAATGACCACGATCCTCTCTCCAGGAAGTGTTTCTGCACTGCCGGGTTCTGGTCTGTGGGATGCTGGACGAGCACTCCCGCTGTGCCCAGGGTTGCCATCGGCGGATGCGTCGTGAGGCAGAAGAAGAGAACTCAGCTGGTCTACAGAGTGAGACGCTGACAGGCGGCCCCATCAGCATCGACTGGGAGGACTAGTTCATTGGCACACCTGGAGTGCCCTGGCGCACCCCCCCACACTTTGGGCTGCTGTCCCCTTTGGAGCTCCTCCCCACAGCCTCTGAGGACATCAGCCAGCCTCGTGGAACGCCTCACCTCTTTAAACTCTCCCAGAACTGACTCACTCTGATTCCTGTCCACTGGGTTAGCACAGGTCACTGCACTGCTGGACAACGTGGCCTGGGTGGGGTTTCACCCTCCCTAAGTGAAAGCTAAGCTGTTACCCAGCAGGAAGTTTATCCCATTTTCCTTATTTCTTTTCTATAATTAAATACCTCGTGTATGATGCGTTAGGATCGCTAAATCAGAAGTTGGGTATAGTATTTCAAGTTAGAAACCTTAAAAAATTAGTTACTAAATTATGACTTAAACACTTAAATGACTCATTAAATGTTACTCATTATGCCCTGAAATTTTAGTTTGAAAACAGACTAGTTCTAAGTGATTTGAAAGTGTAAAAGAGTGTGCAGTTAAAACAGTCTATTTTGTTTTTCTCTTGCATAATTTCTTTTGATATTTTGATATTGCCGTAAGTGAAAGTTTCACTTAATAATATGAATAAATTGACACGTATTTAAATGTTTCAATGACTAAACATAACTAAATTAAAGTTTGGTATTATATGCCCTATCACTGGAATTCTATGCCTTCAGGCCAATAAAACAATAGAAAAAAATATAAAGTTTTACCATACTGTATTTTGCAGGTGCTTAATAAATTTAATTAAAATAAATATCACAAACAAAGATAAATTTTATCTGCAGCTAAATCCAATTTCTTGATATGCCAGTTAATTTTTTGACT
Source organism: Loris lydekkerianus (assembly GCA_963574355.1). Classification (NCBI taxonomy): domain Eukaryota; kingdom Metazoa; phylum Chordata; class Mammalia; order Primates; family Lorisidae; genus Loris; species Loris lydekkerianus. The sequence goes on from CAUYPK010070112.1 coordinate 52,348, forward strand.
TTACATAAGATCAGAAAAAGTTTTTCTTTTTCTTTTTAAAAGTTGCTACAGTTAACAATTCTTAATCGAATCAGTAAAATTAACAAAAGGAAGGGAAAGGAGAAAATTATTTACATCAGAGGTCAGCAAATTTTTCTGTAAAAGGCCAAGTGGTAAATATTTTAGGCTCTCTGGGCCATACGGTCTTTGTCACGACTACTCAGCTCTGCCGTTGTAGCGCAAGAGAAATCAGAGATGATATGTAAACAACTGTGAGCAGGGCTGTGTCCCAGTAAAACTATACAAAAATAGGCTTTGGGCTGGGTTTGGCCCCACAAGACGTAGTTGGCCAATTTCCGATCAGGATCAGTGGCTCTCAGGCCTCACTATGCATCAGAATCACCTGAAATGAATTTACAAAATGCCGGTTGTAGCATCACCCCCCTTCCCAAAATTCTTTATTGGTTTGTTTGGAAAGATCCTCAAGTGATTCTAATCCATAGTCAGAGCTGAGAGCAGCAAGTTAAGGAATGATCGTCTCACTCCCTGCAACCCACTTTCTCCACTGGTAACCCTCACTGAGTGTGTTTCAAATCTTTTTTTTTTTTTTTTTCTCTAGAGACAAAAGCTCACTCTGTCGCCTTTGGTAGAGTGCTGAGGCGTCACAGCTCACAGCAACCTCCAACTCCTGGGCTTAGACGATTCGCATGTGTTTCAAATCTTAGCATGACGCTAACACGACTTAGTAACTGGGAATACTAACAGGGTTGGACATTGGAGGAAAAAATGAGATCTCAGAAAACTAACTCCATCTAACCTCTGCCTCCATTGGCCTCTGACCTTGTCCACCTGTTTTTCTCTCTTCAGTGGGAGTAATTGTTGTCCTTAGAGGACCTTAACCAGGCTGGGCTCTGGGCTCTTCTGAGTGATAATGGAAGCATAGGGCAATCATGGAATTCATTCACCTGCTTTCAAATTTTCTAAAAAGCACACTTTATTAAATGTGAAATGCTTACCAGCAACTGAAACACAAGCCACAGGAAAGTCAATGCCTCTTAAATGGCTGTATTCCTCCAAATTTCACTTGTGAATATAATTATCAGGTCCAGGAATTACAGAGTTTGCTTGTATTTTAGTCTTTAAGCTAAGGTGAATTTCCAGGTAAACGTGTCTTGGTTGGGGAGTTCAGTGTTAAAGTGAAGATAGCCTGCAAATCACTCCATGCCTTTTTTTCAATTTTCCTCAAAGGATAGGACTCACTTTCCAGTGGTAGAACAATATTTCCTTTCTCCTGCTTTGTGGGATCCCAACTTCTGGAAGAAAGGATGAGACACCTGTCACACTGCCATTTCTGAGCTGATGGCTGTGCTGTCACCTTTTCTTCATAATTCTTCTTTCTCCTCCTCTGCACAGATGCAAGCTGCTCGCTGACTATTCATGAAGGGTCGGCAGCCCAAGGTCCATACAGTATTGAACACAGTGTCAGCCAGAGAATCACAGGCTACTTGAAAAATAAGAAGAGAAATAAAAATAAAGATCAGCACTGAGTGATTTTGAAGAAGCAGTGTATTTCCAAGGATGATATGATACCCAGGGAAAGTACAGACAGCAACCCAAATCCAGAATAAAAGAACATACATTTCAGAGAAGCTTTTTCAGAAAAGCTCCCATCCAATTAAGGACCTAAATAAATAGAAAACCCTTCAAGAAACATAATTTTGTTGAGGTGGCCATATCCTCTATTGGTTTGCAGGTGTCCTCAAACTTTTTAAACAGGGGGCCAGTTCACTGTCCCTCAGACCGTTGGAGGGCTGTGTTTGGCCCCACAACTATGAACAAATTCCTATGCACACTGCACATATCTTATTTTGAAGTAAAAAAACAAAACGGGAACAAATACAATCACATTGACTCGTGGCTGCTGGGTCGCAGTTTGAGGACCCCTGGTACAGAGTCAAAAAAAACCCTATCAGAATTCCAGGGGCAATTTCCTGTAGAAATTGACAAGCTGATCCTAAAATTCTTATGGAAATGTACAGGGTCCAGAATATCTAAAACAATCTTGACAAGACAAAATTTACCCCAAAACAACAGTAATAAAGACGGTGTGATCCTGCCATAGATCAATAGAACTGAGAGTCTAGAAATAAATCCTTACATTTATGGTCAATTGATTTTTGACAAGGGTGCAAAGATGATGTAAGGTGGGAAAGAATAGTCTTTTCAACAAATGGTGATGGAGTTAACTGATATCCACATAGAAAAGAATGAAGTGGGACCCCTTTCTTACACAAACATCAACTCAAAAATGTATCATAGACCTAAATGTAAGAGCTAAAACAAACTCTTAGAAGAAAACATGAATACATCTTTGTGATTCTGGATTAGTCAAAGTCTTATTACATATGACAGCAAAAATGTGAGTGACAAAAGGAAAAATCAGGCTTGGTGACCATAGCTTAGTGGTTAGGGTGCCAGCCACACACACACCAAGGCTGGTGGGTTTGAACCCAGCCCAGGGCCTGCTAAAACAACAATGGCAACTGCAGAAACAACAACAACAAAATAGCCGGGCATTGTGGCAGGCGCCTGTAGTCCCAGCTACTTGGGAGGCTGAGGCAAGAGAATTGCTTAAGCCCAAGAGTCTGAGGTTGCTGTGAGCTGTGACGCCACAGGACTCTACTAAGAGTAACATAGAGAGACTTTATCTCAAAGAATAAAATACAATAAAATAAAAAGAAAATTAAAAGAAAAATCAGATAAATTGGACTTAATCAAAATTTAACACTTCTATGCTTCAAACAGTGCCATCAAGAAAGTGAAAAAAAAATTAACCAGAAAATGGGAGAAAATATTTGTTAATCATAAAGGACTCACATACTCAATAATAAAAAGATAAATCAATAATAAAAAGATAAATCAAGGGACAAAAGATCTGAATGGACATTTCTCCCAATAAAACTATGCTCAGCATCATTAGCTGTCAGGGAAATGCAAATCAAAACCACAATGAGATACCACTTCACATGTAGGTCTATAATCAAAGAGACAGATAATAACAAATGTTGGTGAGGATGTGGAGAAATTGGAGCCTTTAAAAATTGCTGGTGAGAATATAAAATGGTAAAACCACTTTGGAAAAGTTTGGCATTTCTTCCAAAAGTTAAACATAGAATTACCACTTAACTTAGTAATTCCTCTCCTACACATTCAAAAGAAATGAAAACGTGTCACATAAAAGTTTGTGCATATATGTTCATAGCAGCATCATCCACAATAGCCAAAAGGTGGAAATAACCCAATTATCCATCAAATGATGAATAAAGAAAGAATTTTAAGCCAGGTGTGGTGGCTCATGCCTGTAATCCTAGCACTCTGGGAGACCAAGACGGATTGCTTAAGCTCCGGTGTTGGAGACAAGCCTGAGCAAAAGTGAGACCTTGTCTCTACTACAAATAGAAAAACAAGCCAGGCATTATGGCAGGTGCCTGTAGTTCCAGTTACTTGGGAGCTGAGGCAAGAGGATTGGTCAAACCCAAGAGTTTGAGGTTGCTGTGAGCTAGGGCACCATGGCACTCTACCCAGAGAGAAAGAATGAGCCTCTTGTCTCAAAAAAAAAAAAAAAAAAAAATATATATATATATATATATATATATATAAAATATTTTTATAGCATATAATAATAGAATATTATTCAACAATAAAAAGTAGTGAGATACTGATACATTCTACCACATGGATAAACCTCACTAAGTGAAAGAAGTCAGTCACAGAAGACCAGGTATTGTGTGATTCCATTTGTATGAAATGTCTGGAATAGGCAAATCTATAGAAACAGAACATAGATTAGCAGATTCCTTGAACTAGCAGGGGGAGGTTTGGGGAGGGACTGCTAGGGGTTGTGGAGTTCCCTTTTGGGGGAGATAAAAATGTGCTGAAGTTGATTGTGGAGTTGAACATATTTAGAAAGGTTTTAAATGGGTGAATTGTGCATGAATTACGGCTTAACAAGCTTGTTTCAACAACAACCAAAGTAAATGATCAGGGTGTTCGAAGCAGAGGGAACGCAGGGGCGGAAAGGTATAGGGCATCAAACCAAGAAGTCTGGAACAGGAGTGAATCTGGAGAGAAATCAGGAAATACCAAAATGACACTAGAGAGCCAGGCTAGGGCTGAGCCAGAAAGGGCCATGGATGCTATACTAAGCGTTTTAGATTTCATCCTTAAGGAGGAAGAACCTATTGAATGACTTAAAATGGGGTGGAGGTGATCAGATTCATATAAAATTTCCATAAAAATAAATCTGGTCTCAATGGGGAAAATATCAGATGGGGCACAGAGACTGGGTTAATTTGCAATAGCCAAGGCCAAGTTGGTTATTAAAAAAAATATTTAGGAGAAAAAAAATCAATAGGACATTCTCTAAGGAAGTAACCGGACCTGACCGGAGCTTAGCAGCAGCCACGTTTTTACCCTTTGTAGAAACAATAGAATGATACTCCCTTGCACAGGGCCAAGAGAATTATTCACGCAGTCAAGCCCTCACACCTTCCCTGCAGGACTACGCTCCAGACATCCATCTGTGAACAAGAGCTAAGATTCTTTCCACGGCTGATAATCTCTGTGGCCTCGAGCCAGCTTTTTATAAACGTGAATTTTAACTTCTACCATCCAAAAATATAAAATGCTAATTAATGCCTGGATATAATGTTTTGGCTTCAGAAACTGAGAGACTAAGAACTTTTCCTAAGGTCAATTAGGAATCTGAGATTAAAGAGGCAGTGCGAGACACTGCATAGCAAAGCTATGTTTAAAATAATTATTGTTTTAAACTGTTTAAATTGTTTAAACTATTTTAAACTGTTGTTTAAAATAATTATTCTCAAGTGTGTAGAGACCTTTGCACAAAAAGAAAAGTAGTATTTTGAATTCTTACTCTGACCGAAAATAAGAAAGAAAAACGCTTAAGCTGAACCAAGTGGTCCTATACAGAATAACTCCTGATATGGAAAATTATTTAACCACGGAATGGATGACCCCAGCCAGTTGGGCAACTCTTTCCCAAGTCTTAGACTTTTATTTCTCTGGGAATGCTTTGGTGTGGTCCTTTCCGTCAGGAGTGATGCCAGCAGCTCCTGGGCAGAACAGCAAGAACGTTAGTGAAAAAGTGCCCAGATTCTTCCTTCGCCATTTCTCGCATTCTAAAAGAATATGAAGTGAGCTCCTCAGAGCTCAAGGGGCTCTGGCTGCAGGAACAAAACTCCCTGCCCCCAAGTACATGCCCTTAAGGTACCTACCTTCCACGTTGGAGACGAAGCCCAGACTCCGCTTAAGGTCAGAGCAGATTGAGTGGAGACACCAGCGGAATTTTGCATCACAGCGATACTTATTGGCACCACAAATATCATAACAGACATCCAGCTGGTTGCAGCACTTGGTCATTGCTGGAATGCCCAAGTCCATCTGGGGAATGGTGAAGGAAGGAAAATGAAGGGAAGAAAATGCCACGTGTAGGTGAAGGACTTTGGGCAACCTCACCCACCTAGTTATTACCCAGTCAGTTCTCAAATCCCTGTTGCATATTCAGATCAATTCAGAAACACCCGCGACTCAGCAAAATACATCAGCTGGAGCATCACAGGATGCTAAGTTTTATTTTATTGTTTTTTATTTTTATTTTTATATATTTATTTATTTATTTATTTTGAGACAGAGTCTCACTATGTCACCCTCGGCAGAGTGCCCTGGCGTCACAGCTCACAGCAACCTCAAACTCTTGGGCTTGAGCAATTCTCTTGCCTCAGCCTCCCAAGTAACTGAGACTACAGGCGCCTGACACAACACCCAGCTATTTTTTTGTTATAGTTGTCATTGTTGTTTGGGAGGCGCTGGGCAGGGCTCGAACCCACCAGCCCTGGCATATGTGGCTGGTGCCCAAGCCATTGACCTCCAGGTGCTGAGCCAGGATGCTAAGTTTTAATTATTCTTTAATTATCAGTTTAATAAGTAATTCTGGCCCATCTCTAATTTTTTATTTTTTTAGATTTTAGTAATTTTCACATTTCCAGGCTGCTACAGTGATGAAAGAGAGACCAGAAGGGCCGTCAAGAGGGCCAGAACTACAGGATTCCAAATTCTATTAAAACTTAAGTTAACGTTTCCATGAAATTTTATTTGAGCAAAGGATTACAAGACTAAGAAGTATAAAAAAATCGCCCTCAGTTCATCAAGAGATCACAGGCACCCCATATAGCTCTGTTTCCAGGGTGTGAGCATGTGTCTATGTCGGGGAGTAGGGTAGAGTATAGAACACACAGTTCTTCACCACAGAAGACTACTGCCAAACCACATCTCTCTCTCTCTCTCTCTCTCTCTCTCTCTCTCTCTCTCTCTCTCTCTCTCACACACACACACACACAAAAATATATTTGCAGATATATGCTTACAAACCATACTTTTTTTTTTTTTTTTTTTTTTTGAGACAGAGCCTCAAGCTGTCACCCTGGGTAGAGTGCCATGGCATCACAGCTCTCAGCAACCTCCAACTCCTGGGCTCAAGTGATTCTCCTGCTTCTGCCTCCCAGGTAGCCGGGATTACAGGCACCTGCCACGATGCCTGGCTATTTGTTGGTTGAAGCTGTCATTGTTGTTTGGCGGGCCCAGGCTGGATTCGAACCCACTAGCTCAGGTGTATGTGGCTGGTGCCTTAGCTGCCGAGCCACAGGCGCTGAGCCGCTTACAAAGCATTCTATTAATATAAGCACCTGCAAATGTGTCTCAAATGGCGTAAGTTCATAGAATGCCACAGGTACAGCTGTCAAATAGACTTTTGTTTTGTTGGGGTTTTTTTGTTTTGTTTTGTTTTGTTTTGAGGGGGTTTTGAAAGAAGATTGAGAGAGGATTAGCAGAGATGAGGGTAGACTTAGGATATAGTAGATAGAAAAAGGAAATAATGAGCAAATCGTATGTGAACAAGTCAACTTAGTTTGAGGTGTCTTAGGAATATATGTACACAGATATATATGTATATATATGTATAACTTTTTAATTAGGGAGACTTCCAAAGTAACTAGTTGAACCTTAAGCAAGGAAGGCACATGATAAAACCATGTGATTAAAGAAGAGTAATAGTTCTTTGGTATGTGAAATAAGTGGGAACAGGATGTAGGTGAACATCTTAGAATCTATTGCAGCTTTGCTGATTCTGTAAACTTGGACTTGGATGGAAGCTGTGAAATTCTGGTTTCAGAGTATGGATAGGGATTGATTAAGCAGAGATTATAGATCCTTTCCATGTGAGTGTCCTTAAGTATTCTATTACTTAAACTTTTATTCTACGGCCACCTAAACCAAAATATAAACATTAGCTTCTTTTTTTTGAGACAATCTCACTTGGTCACCCTGGGTAGAGTGCCATGGCATCATAGCTCAGAACAACCTCAAACTCTTGGGTTCAAGCAATCCTTTTGCCTCAGGCTCCCGAGTAGCTGGGATTATAAGTGCCTGCCACAACACTCGGCTATTTTTTAGAGATGGGGGTCTCACTCTTGCTCAGGCTGATCTCGAACTTGTGAGCTCGGGCAATCTACCCATCTCAACCCCACGGCTGGGATTACAGGTGTGAGCCACAGTCCCCGCCTTAACACTAGCATTTTAAAAAGCCCTTTGAAGCCAAAAAAAAAAATTGTTACATCAAGAGATAATATAGGCAAAGGCCTGGGCTCTGCAATTCTGGGTAAATTGCCATAATCTGGAATGTTTAAAGTAACTATTTTGCCTATATCATACCCCCAAAACTAAAAATCCATCACAACAGAGGCAACAGAGAATTAGCTGAGCTGTCCTTCAATTCAACTTAAATGGAAATTTTTAAACAATTGTGATCCTAAGTAATAGAGTGCATATCATTTCCATAACTACTAAATTGATATGGGGTAAAATATATTACCTGAAAATACATGGTTTCTCTAATACTGATAGACACTGGAAAGGTCTGTCTTTCTTCTGTGCCCATGCACACACTGATGCTGTGGACAAGGCTGGGCACACAGCTGGGTATTTTGGGCTATGCACAAGAGCACCACATCTAAGACATTATGTGCCACCTTCCCCCCAAGACATTATAGATTCACATGCTTGTTAAAAATAGCCAGTAGTCATAGTCAAGTGTCTTTTCCTAACAAAATTAGTAGATTCAGATACATTTCTGACAGATGGAAGAAATTTGTCTTGAGGAAAGGGGAACCTTTTTACAACTTGCACAAAAATGCCACGTGAGTGAACAGTATTTTGATTAAAAGAATAAACACCGTGCTGCTTAGAAACATACTGTAAATGTAAAGTAAAATCTTTGCATCCGCAGAAAAGTGAAGTTTAGCCTGATGAAGACGCAATTCAAAGTCATAGCTTAGATATAAAATCCCTCCATCTACAATACATTTTAAATGAAACCTCTTTTCTAAAGTGAAGAAGGTAAAAGGGCTTCTAAGAAGACTTAAAAGAAATTAACTCAATATTTGTTTTTCAGGGAGGCCAACAGTTTGAGAAAGGGTCAGTGGTGTGCCAACAGCAGGCAGCTGGGTGTGTGTGTGTCTGCAGATTCCTGTGACGTACTTAACCCCAACAGAGCTGGCTTGGTGCTGTCGGTGTGAAGTCAGCCACTTGCCAAAGTCATGACCATTTGACAATCAGCTTCTACTGGCCCGTCCCAGCCAGCTCCAGCACATCACTGGAATGACTCATTAACTTAGATCAGCCAAGCTTGTCAGATCTATTTCAAATTAAGTTATGTTTTAAAACCCTAATCTCAGATGATATTTTCAGTGTTAATTTCAAAATTCTGATCTACTACCAAGGACTTGACTGAGGGACAGCTGCCTCTGAGAAAAGGAACTCAGATATCTTTTTTGAAAATTCTCTCCCTTCCCCCACATCCAATTTAAAATACCTAATTATATTGTTCAACTAGATTCCATAAATTATCACTTCTATTGGTGATAACCCTCAGATTACTCTAAGTCAAGACCAATCAACCCAAAGGTAATGGTGGTGGTACATACACTTTCTGGTACCTTGAGACCCAGGAAATAGGAGCTGCAGCCATTGGGCTCCTGAGGCTTGTAGCCGGGTCTGGGCATTGGTGCCTTGCCTAGCAGGAGAAAGAGAAGCAGGAAGAAATATTTAGAAATTAAGCATTTAGGATCATTCATCAAATGAAAAAAGTTTTTTAAAGCATATTCCATTTTTCCTTTAGAAGTCACTGTTTGTTGGCCAGGCTTGGTGACACTCTGAGAACCAAGGAGGCCCAGGTGGGAGGGTCACTTGAGGTCAAATTCAAGATCGACCTGAGCAAAGCGAAACCCCATCTCTACCAAAAGTATTTAATAGAATAACTACGTAACTAGCTGGGCATTGTGGCAGGCATCTGTAGTCTGAGCTCCTCAGAGGCTGGGACAGGAGGATTGCTTGGTCCCAGGTATTTGAGATTGCCGTGAGCTAGGCTGAGGCCATGGTACTCTAGCCTGAGTGACAGAGCAAAATTCTGCCTCAAAAAAAAAAAAAAAATTCACTGCTCCTCACATCCAAATGAGTCTATGATGATGTCATAACAGAGTAATAACCTTCAGATAAGCTTGACAATTTTCTACTAATCTCAAAGAATTCCGTCAGCATTTATTTACTAAGAGTTCTAACACTTCTTAAGTGCACGACTTTGAAGCTAAAAGCCATGGCAAAACCAGACTGAAACTGAAGGTTCCTTGTTCCTCTGCCCACCATAAGACCACACACTCCACAGAGAACAAGCAGAGCTCTGTCCTCTTAGACGCTTAAGGAACTGGAAGTGTTACAGCACCCAAATGTGTTTTGGATTAACTTGAAGGAAGTTTAACAAGATTCCATTCTGCAGGAGTTATAGCAAAAAAAAAAATTCAAGATTCCGTAGACAAAGCATCATTGACTGAAGATGAATAAAACACTCTGATGCAGTATTTTATGCACTTGTGTCATAGAACTAAGCAGAAACAATCTGAGAAGCTTTTAATTTCTTGGTTTTTATGATCTTGAAAATGTGTAGAGAGCAGCTTTGTTAGTTGTGTCAATGGCACTCATCACGGGTGAAGATAACCTTGACCTGAGGTGACCTCAGCACAGTCCTCTCCCCACTATTTTATCCCACTATCCAGAAAAGGAAAATGGAGCTAAGAGGTTTTGTGACTTGCCCACCATACACACAGTTAGAGGGGAAACTGGATATAAATCGAGATTTCCTGTTTGTCCCCAAAGCACATGTGCCTTCACCACATCTCTGCCTCTTTTTAGGACATGCAAAACCTAACATAAATCCAAGGAAATACGTTGGGAAGGATTAAGCCTCAGAGTGAGGCATAGGCAGTTTTTCTTTTCTTTCTTTCCTTTAATCTTCTTCCATCAGGTACTTATTTTTAATTATTTTGCACTATGAAATATTTCAAAATTGAAGAAAATCAGAGAATCTTTTGTGACCACTGTGCAAACATAATAAATGTTAACATTTGCCAAATTTGCTATAAATAATTTTTCTATTTAATTTAATTTAATTTAATTTTTCTTTTTTTTTTTCTTTTTTTTTTTTCCAGTTTTTGGCCAGGGCTGGGTTTGAACTCGTCACCTCTGGCATATGGGGCTGGCGCCCTACTCCTTTGAGCCACAGGCACTGCCCAATTTTTCTATTTCATTTAATTTAATTTCGGGTTCAGATAAAGTTGAAGCCTTTTTACTTCCATCTTTCTGTTTAAATATTTAGATATTAAGTTTATGTGTTAAAGCCCCCTTCCTTATTATTTCTGAAAATCATCTTGATTATTCTTGGATCTTTACTATTACATATGAATTTGAGTCAACTTAGTAAACACTACAAGAAATATTGTCATGATTTTGATTGATATGAGGACAATTGATGACCTAGTACATGGTGGAGGGGTAAGAAAGCGGGGAGCAGAGAGAGGGAAGGAGGGAGGGGTCACAGTGTGTAACACATCTCTTGGAGGCAGGACACAATTATAAGAGGGACCTTTCCTAACAAATGCAATCAGCATAACCTGGTTCTCTGTGCCCTCAACGAATCCTCAACAATTAAAAAAAAATTGATTGAAAATCCATTGACTGTATAATTCGGAGAAAACTGCCTTTCTTAGACTATTCAGTCTTCCCAAACATGGGCGCAGTATAGCTCTCTGTTTACTTAGGTCTTCCTGTGTGTTTCCCAACTTCCTGTTTCAGTTTCCCCATATAGTGTATCTCCGATACTCCTATATTATTCAGAGCCTTAAACAAGATATCTGAGAATATCTCATGAAAGTCCAGAAGCAAGGATCACAAGGCTGGCACGACAAATCTGCACTTTTCTGGAACCCAGGCTGGTTCCAGCTTTCAAACTCACCAGCCCCAGCTGTGGCCCTGGCTCTGGTGGCCCAAGATCAACTTATCTTTCCAGCAGGAAACTGAGAGAGCCACACCCCTCTCTTCAGTAAGCACACTCTGTTTACTTCCTTCTGTCCAGACCTTAATTAAATGGCAACAGTTGCAAAGGCGGGCTAGAAAAAGAAGTAGCCACAAACTGCAGCTAAAAATTAGGAGGAGGGTTATAACTGGGTTATAGCTTTCATGCGAAAGCCATACATAAATTAGTTTCATAGTAGGGCTGAGTACATTGGATACTTTTTCTTCCATTCTTGAGATACTTTGCTAAGAATATGTTCCAACTCCATCCATGTAAACATGAAAGAGGTAAAGGGGGAAAGGGGAAAGGGAGGGAAGGGAGGGGGGAGTGGGGCGGAGGGAGGGTGATTGGTGGGATTACACCTGCGGTGCATCTTACAAGGGTATATGTGAAACTTAGTAAATGTAGAATGTAAATGTCTTAACACAATAACTAAGAAAATGCCAGGAAGGCTATGATAACCAGTGTGATGAAAATGTGTTAAACGGTCTATAAAACCAGTGTATGGTGCCCCATGATCACATTAACGTACACAGCTATGATTTAATAATAAAAAAAATTTAAAAAAATTAGGAGGAGGGCTTATTACTATAGAAAAGAGGGAAGAATTGACATTAGGGGACCATAAGCAGTTTCTGGGTATAGGATAAGCAGTACATTTGGGCATTTGTTGCTGTGATACAACATGTGGTATAAGATTGTGGTCCAAGCTCCCCCAGGTGTTCCACCTCCTGGTGTTCAGACCCTCCTGTATTGCCCTAGGATTGATCCATGTGACCAACAGAATGCTGCAGAAGGGCAGGTGTGCTGCTCCTAACACAAGGCCGTAAAAGCCTGAGATACACATCTGGAGTGCTGCCTGTCATCATCCTCTCTGGGGGAAGCTAGGTCATGAACATCCCCATGGAAAATCCATGTGGGAAAAAACTAAAGCTCCTGCCAGTAGCCACGTGGATTTGACAGATCCTCCAGCCCCAGACATCTCTTCAGAGATGGCAGCATCAGCCGGCAACCTGACCTCAAGCTTACCAGAAGCTCTGTGCAAAGCTGCTCTGGGACTCCCTGAGTGAGTGATACAATGTTTGCTATTTTAAGCTGCTACATTTCAGGGTAACTTGGTATTCTATACTATGCAGCTATTGCACTTGGCACTATGATTTGGGTATCCTTTTTCTTTACATTTTTTTCTGCGACAGCTTTATGGAACTCTAATTCACATTATCATTTAACGTGTACAATTCAATGGTTCTATTCACAGAGTGTGAAACCGTCACCACAATCTAACTTTAGGACATTTTTGTCATCTCAAAAAGAAATCCATATCTAGTGTGTTTATTGGCCACTCATCTTATCTTCTTTGGAAAAATGTCTATTCAAATCCTCTACTCACACTATGATTGAGTTATTTGTCTTTTTACTGTTGAGTTGTAATCAGTCTTTATATACGAGGTCAGACAATTAAGTTCATGAACACCAATCTCAGGACCTAGTCCACCCTTCAAAGCAATTTTGGAACACTTTTTTCTGAAATGGCCATCAGACCTGTCATTGTACAAGGTCCGAAAATTAAGTTCATGAATTCATCCTAGAAAAAGTGCTTTGAACGGTGGACTAGGCACCGGCCTCAGTGCATAGATTCCCAAGGGGAGCTCTTCAAAGGTGGCCATGGTGATATTCAGCAATGAGGTCTGTTGCACTTTTTCTAGGACAAGTTTTCAAACTTAAGTGCCAGCCTCATCTTCTGGAAAGAAGTGTCTTGTCAGATTTGCAAATATTTTTTTTCTCCCATTCTATCGGTTTTCTTTTCACTTTCTTGATGGTGTATCTATTTTCTTTTCTATGAAGGTGAAATTCATTTAAAATCAACCAGCTTAAAGTATACAATTCAGCACCTTCACAACGTTATACAACCATTGCTTTAGCTAGTTCCAAAACATTTCATCACCCCTAAAGTAGACCTTGTGCCCATGAAGTAGTCATTTCCTGTCTTGGTCAGTTTGAGCTACTGTCACAAAAATATCATAGACTGGGTGGCTCATACAACAAAAACGTATTCCTCATAGTTCTGAAGGCTGGCAATTCCAAGTTCAGGGTGCTATCAGAGATAGTGTCTATCCAGAGCCCTCTTCCTGGTTTGCAGATGTCTTTGTGTTGTGTCCTCACCAGGCAAAGGGAGAGATAGCTCTAGTCTCTTTCTCTTATTAAAAAAAAAAAAAAAAAGAGAGAGAGAGAGAGATCACTACCTGATCATGGGCTCCCATCTTCAAGACCTCATCTAAACCTAATTAGCTCCCAAAGCCCTCACCTGGGAATGACAATCCCCTGGGGGGTGAGGTTTTCAACATATGAATTTGAGGACGACACGGACAAGAAATTCAGTCCATAAATAACACTCTCGACTTTCCTTCCCCCAACCACTACTCTGCTTTCTGTCTCTATGGATTTACCTATCTGGGTATTTCAAATAAATGGGATCATACAATACATCACATGTTGTGCCTGCCTTCTTTCCCTTAGCATCATGTTTTCAGGGTTCGTCTATGTAGTAGTATGTATCAGTCTGGCAGAATAGTATCCTATCCTGTGGATATACCACAGTTTGTCTGTTCATCCAGCCATGGTAGGCATTTGATTGTTTCCACATTTGGGCTATAATACATAGCGAGGCTATGAACCAATGTGTACAAGCATTTGTTTGATATCTATTTTCAGTTCCTTCAGGGGTCCTCAAACTTTTTAAACAGGAGGCCAGTTCACTGTCCCTCAGACCATTTGGAGGGCCGGACTATAGTTAAAAAAAAAAAAAAAACTAGCCCAATTCATAATTGCTAAGTCATGGAAGAAGCCCAAGTGCCCATCGACCCATGAATGGACTAGCAAACTGTGGTACATGTATACCATGGAATACTATGCAGCCTTAAAGAAAGATGGAGACTTTACCTCTTTCATGTCTACATGGATGGAACATATTCTTCTTAGCAAAGTCTCTCAAGAATGGAAGAAAAAGTATCCAATGTCCTCAGCCCTACTATGAAGCTAAATTATAGCTTTCACATGAAGGCTATAACCCAACTATAGCATGATACTATGGGGAAAGGGCCAAGGAAGGGGAAGGGGGGTGGTTTTGGTGGA
>CAUYPK010070116.1:0-16624 GCA_963574355.1 Loris lydekkerianus
TTCTTTTCTTGTTGGGTCTTTTCCTGGTTTGAGGATCAGGGTGATGTTTGCTTCTTGAATGTGTTGGGTAGTCTTCCTTCTTTTTTTATATTTTAGAGCAGATTGAGTAATATAGGTACTAATTCCTCTTTAAAGGTTTGGTAGAATTCTGACATGAAGCCATCTGGTCCTGGCCTTTTCCTTTTAGGGAGATTTTGTATGGTTGGTGCTATTTCAGAACTTGATATAGGCCTGTTGAACATTTCCACTTGTTTCTGGCTAAATGTTGGAAGGTGATGTGCTTCCAAGTATTGGTCAATTTCTTTCAGACTTTCATATTTCTGAGAATAAAGTTTCTTATAATATTCATTAAGGATTTTTTGAATTTCTGAGGAGTCTGTTGTTATTTCATCTTTGTCATTTCTGATTGATGAGATTAGAAATTTTACTCTTTTTTTCCTGGTTAGGTTAGCCATAGGTTTATCTATTTTACTGACTTTTTCAAAAAGCCAACTTTTTTATTTATTGATCTGTTGTATAATCCTTTTGTTTTCAATTTCATTTAATTCTGCTCTAATTTTGGTTATTTCTTTTCTTCTGCTGGTTTGGGATTGGAACGTTCTTCCTTTTCTAGTTGCTTGAGATGTCCCATTAAGTTGTTAACTTCCTCTGTTTCCATTCTCTTGAGGAAGACTTGCAGTGCTATAAATTTCCCTCTTAGGACTGCCTTTGCAGTATCCCAGAGGTTCTGATAATTCATGTCTTTATTGTCCTTTTGTTCCAAAAATTTGGCAATTTCCTTCTTAATCTCATTTATGACCCAGCTATCCTTCAGCATAAGGTTATTTAACTTCCATGTTTTTGTATGAGTATGCAGATTCCTGTTGTTAGTGAGTTCAACTTTTATTCCATGATGGTCCGAAAAGATACAAGGAATATTTCTTTTCCTTTAAATTTACTGGGGTTAGAATTGTGACTGAAGATGTGATCGATTTTCCAGTATGTTCCATGGGCTGATGAGAAGTATGTGTATTCAGTTTTGTTAGGATGAAATGTTCTGTAGATCTACAAATGTTGGATGGTTAGGTTTAAATCTATAATTTCTTAGCTGAGCTTCTTATTGGAGGGCCTATCCAATACTGCCAAAGGAGTGTTGAAATCTCTGACTATTTTGGAGCTGGAGGAATTCAAGTTGCTCACATCTGTGAGAGTTTCTCTTATACATTGAGGCACATTCTGGTTGGGTGCATAAATATTAATAATTGAAATCTCATCATATTGAATATTACCCTGAACAAATATGAAGTGACCATTCTTATCCTTCCTTACTTTTGTTGGTTTAAAGCCTATTGTATCTGCAAATAAAATTTGCAGATAAAAAAAGCTCCTGCTTTTTTCTGATTACCATTTGCCTGAAATATGGATGACCATCCTTTCATCCTGAGTCTATATTTATCTTTTAAGGTAAGATGTGATTCTTCTATACAGCAAATATCTGGCCTGAGTTTTGTATTCAGTCAGCCACCCTGTGCCTCTTTAGAGGACAGTGTAAGCCATTCACATTAATGGAGAAATAGATAAGTCTGGTAAAATTTTGGGTATTGAGTTTTCAAAAGTCCAGTGGACATTTTTAATCCTTTCACCACTGTGGAAGGTGGAGTTTGATCAAAAGTTTCTGAGTGAGTTTACTTTTGTAGTAGAGGATTGGGCTACTACAAAATCATCCAATATTTGTAGTAGAAGATAGGTCTGAGAATATCCTGAAGAGCTGGTTTGGTTATGGCAAATTTCTTCAACATGTGAATGTCATTAAAGTATTTAATTTCTCCATCATAAATGAAACTCAGTTTAGCTAGATATAGGATCCAGGGTTGAAAATTCTTTTGTTTTAGGAGATTAAAAGTTGATGACCATCCTCTTCTGGCTTGAAAAGTTTCAGTGGAGAGATCTGCAGTCATTGTAATATTCTTCTCTTTGTAGGTTATGGTTTTCTTATATCTGGCTGCTTTCAGAATTTTCTTCTTCCTATTAACTTTAGTAAAGTTAATTATGATGTGCCTGGGGGATGTCTCATTTGGGTTGAGTCATGCTGGGGTTCTAAAACTGTCTGATATCTGAATTTCAGTATCTCTTGGCATGTCTGGAAAGTTCTCCTTCATAATCTCATGAAGAAGAGCCTCTGTGCCCTGTGATGCAACTTCATCACCTTCAGAGATTCCTATACAAAAATATTAGTTTTCTTTGAATTATGGTAGAGTTCTCTGAGGGAATCATCCACTTTTGCTTGCCATTTCTCTTCCTCTTTGAGAACTTGGGAGCATTCAATAGCTTTGTCTTCAATGTCAGAAATCCTTTCTTCTGCTTGCTCCATTCTGTTCCTGAGGGATTCTACTGTATTTCTCAGATCTTTGAGGGCTGCAAATTCTTGCCTCAATGTGTCACAATCTTTGTTGATTTTGTCTTTGAATTCATTGAATTCTTAAGACAACTTTTTGAAATGCTCCTTGAATTTCTAATTCCAACTTTACCTCCATTCTATTAATTTTATTTGCAGTCCAAATTCTGAATTCAATTTCTGACATCTCAGCCATTTCTCTATGAATGAGATCTTCGGTTGTGTATACCATATCATTCCTTAGGGGAGTTGATCTACTCTGGTTATTTGTATTACTGGAGTTTTTCTGCTGGTTCTTCCCCATGATTATTTTACACTGTTTGGCTAGATGAGCAGATAAGGTGAAGTTGGGTTCTGGGGCTCCTGGAGTAGTGATTAACCAGCCCTTTGCCCAAGAGCTGGGCCTGGTGTCTGTACCTTTTCCCCTAGACATTTGCAAAGGAACTGTACAGTGCTCTGGCCTGAGATACTGGGGAGGTGTGGTGAGGCTATGTTGTTCTGTCCTGTTTTCAGCTAATCTCTGTCTTACCCTATTGAATCAGTTACTCTAGGTTGAAGTCTCAGCTGTGGAGAAATACCAGCAATTAAGTCACCCCACCCCCACAGGCAACAACCGGAAAAAGAAAATCAAACCTTCCCACAACCACACACCCAGGGTACCACTTTGGATAGTCCTCGGGTGATGGGTCCAGTCTGAGAGATCCAAATCAATTGTCCCAGTCAGCACCCAGTCTCAAGTGGGAGAGTTCAAAAGGTGTCCAGCAGCTAGATAGCAGAGGTCTGCTGGCAGCTCAAATATGACCCATTCTGGTGACCCCCCCCAGCAAATGAATTAGTTCTGGAAGGTTGATACCTCCTTCCCCACCTTGCACCTCTGTCACACCCAGTCACTATTAACCCCACAGGGCTGTGACCCAGTTCCCTCCAATGAGCAGATGCTCCTCCAGGCGTTTGCACTTGTCTGAGTCACAGGGAGATCTATGCCTCCTCAGCCAGGTCTCCACACTCTGCCACCATCCAGCAGGGGGAGCTGAGGCCTGACAACCTTGGGTGGCTAATGGAAGTTGGGGTGGTTCACTCATTTCCAGCCCTGCCCCTGTTTGATGTTGTTGACACTTATATTTTCACAGAATTTGTGATTCTGTCCTGGCTATATTGCCCTGCGGACCAGGCATTGTTTGAGTTCACAGAAACTGTGACTCAGCCCCGGTCTGTGCTGGTGCCTGGAGCTGGTGTGTCTGTTTCCGTTGCAGTCTATGTTGGGGCAGGTGCAGTTAGAGCTCACACTTGGCTCTGAGTTTCAGCCTCTGCCCACCTGCCTTTGTCTCAGCTATGATTCCCCTGAGGGCTGGATGATTCTTAGGCTCACTAAAGCAGTCCTCTGGCTCAGCCCTGACCTTGGAATATGCCATCTCTGTGCACACATCTTCTATTCTCCATCCCCACTCACATACCCTACCCAGGCAGGTGCCGCCTCAGGCATAACCTTTACTCATGGGGCCTGCCTTATCATCCCAGATCTGTTTCACCAGTGTCTGCCACTGGAGAAGATGCCCAGATTTCTCTGGTTGCCCAGAGAGACAGGGAGAATCTCTCCAAAATATCCCCAGAAGTGTGAGCCACAGGGTACTGCCCTCCCTCTCCTGTATGGTTCCTTCAGTCTGCCGCCTTCTCCTTACTCCCGTGCTGCAGAATCAGCACAGATCTGCAACATCCCATGCCCTGTCCACACCTCTCGAGAAAATGCCCAAGAATCTGGACTCCATGGGATACAGGCTTCCAGACCTTGGGATGAGAGTGGAGGGGAGTGCTGGGAGTTCAGAATTGCAGGTAGGGAATATATTCCATTTTATGCCTGGCAGGAGAGTGCCATGGTATCCTTGTAGGGGAAGGAGGTCTGGTTTTTAGAGGGTCTCTCCCGTGGGAGGAAGTTTGAACACTGCTCACTTGTTTGTAGAAAGTATACTGTGAGCTGTTCTTATGGGGGAGGGGACTCCCATCCACTTGTCAATGGATTTTGTACCTATTGTTTGTATCCTTGGGGTTGCAGCTCGCCTCAGCAGGGTTGATGTGCATTCTTCAACCTTCTCTCTTGGCTGAGCTCCAAACCATCAGTTTACTTGCTAAACTTCTTTCCTTTAACTCTCCTTCCGGATGGCAGCCTCTGTGGAAAGCTGGCTCCAGTCAGCCATCTTGCCTCTGCCCCCCAACCCATGTACTTTAAATCATCTCTAGGTTACTTACAATAGCTAATACAATATAAATGCTGTATACATAGTTGTTATACTGCATTGTCTTTTATCTGTATTATTTTTATTATTGTATTGTTATTCCCCTCCCCCCCCCCAACTAGTTTCTATCAATGGTTGGTTTAATCTGCAGATGTGGAATCTGCAGATAGGGAGGACTGATTATTTGATAATTTTCTTAAAAGGCAGAGAGGAAATAAAATTATACAGCATCCCCCCCCCACCAATGAATTCCATTCATTGCGATGATAATCTCACCATTTAGCAGCCCTGTATGGTATCTGGGGCCTTCTGAGAAGCTTTTTTAAAACTTTATTTTATCTTATTTTTAACCTCAGAATCAAAATGGAACAGTTTTACAAATGATATCATTCTAAAATGATATCATTCTATCTCATTTGAATCATTACATCATTGATTTGAGAACCTTTTAATATTTCCAGGGTATTTTGGGACATTTTCAGCATGGAATGCATTGTATTGCATTCCTATACATTAAAAGGTGGTGATTCCAAGAATGTGTTACAGAGAGAACTGCAACTAAGATCCCTATTCCAGATAAGTAGTATTGCTTGGTAGCTGTGTGAGGAATACACATTCTGGGAAGTCACCTTTTCCTCAATCCTCTTGGTCTTCCACTTGCCCAAATCTCTGTTTGCTAATTGAGCAAATGATGCAGCTAGAAAGGATCTCAGAATTGGCCTATTGCAGTGTTTCTTAAAATGTGTCTTCACACAGAGACATACACACCCACCTGCATCTCTGGGGCTCTGGACAGAGCAGACTGAGCCCCTTCACACCTACTGAATGAGGCTGTCTGGGGAAAAGTTAGAGACACACCTGCACACAAGCTCTGGAAGTAGCTCTGATGCCTGCTGAAGTTTGAGATCTGTGAGTCTAATTTAACCCCTCTTTCACCAGGCCAGTGTGAGCATGCCTTGGTGAAGGCTTGGGGAGCACATTTTCAGTGACATAGGCTTAGTCACTGCCTTTATGGCACTTACCATCTAACAAATGAGACCAACATTAACTTTTAAAGTTCACATAATGTATAACAATCTATGATGTGGTCTAGGACAAAATATAGAGCATCTCACTCTGTACACATGGACAGGGCTGAGTTTCACAAGCAGATGCCACTCAAGCCAAGATGTAAGAGAGAAAGAAAGGGGGCAGGGCTTCCCTGCATAGAGGCCAGCTCTGAGACCACAGGAAATTTGGCTCCATGGTGCAACTCAGAAAGGCCAGGGAGCTGGAGGACACTAAAGGCCCAGGAACAGAGGAACCATTGTGTCATTCCCTGTGTACTCCTGAAATTGCTTGTCCCCATCTGTCTCTAGAACAGAGTTCTCAAACCAGGATGTGTATCAGAATCATCTCGGGGACTTTAAAATAATTTTCTGCCTCCATCCAACACCATAATTCAGCAGGACTATGGTAGAACCCAGGAGTTTGTGTTTATTCTGATGTGTAACCATGCCTGGGAACTTCTGGCCTGGGAACAATCTGTTTTAAGTGGTGCATTAGCTTTGAATTCCTTCTCAGATCAGCGTGCTCATGTGAGGTTGCAGCAGGGTTACACCAGATGACACTCCTATCTGTAAAGAACTAATCCAGGGCTTGGTACCTTGGTACATGCTCAATACATAATGGCTATAAATAAATCCAGGCATCTGGTTTCTCAAAAGGCTATTTTTAGAGAGAAGAATTATTTTTATCACTCTTCAAAATGTCTGATTATTTTTGGGAAAACCTGCTTGCACCCTTCCCAACCCCAGGAGAATTCCTTTTACCTCCACCTTCCAACCTCCACCAAGAGCAGAAGATTTAGGGCCAGGACTGTTTTAAATACCTACCCTCCCCACTCCTACCCCTACCCCCTACTCCTAGCAAGGCTCTATTCCCAGTTGCCCATAGGGGTGAATAATCTTTAGCCTAAAAATAGAAAGGCTCCATCCAGATTGGATTTCATCTCTTGTTTTCAAGGCTGTCAATCTGGCAACTAGTCCTGAGGCTAAATTATCTTCTTGAAAATCTTAAATGATAAGAGGAAGGCCTCTGGGGTATGAATTCTTGGCATTGGAACAGTTATGTAGCAAAATCTCCAGATCTGAAAAATTGAGCAAGAGACTATTTGAACTACAGCTATGTGTTCTTGCAAAATCAGCATAGACTCAAGGACCATTTTAGCTCCACGTAGCACAATGACTGAACAGAGGGGGAGGATGGGAGCCCAGAGTTTGCTTTTAGATATTGTCAGAGTTAGTTTCAGGCCTAATGGCTAGTGTCTTCATTCTTATAAGACAGAACAAAAGAGAATATAAAATTAAAGGAGAGATGGAGAAGATGTAACTGATGGGGAACAGGGCTGCAGAGTCAAAAGAGGAAATGAGGAGATGTGAGGCTGGGCTGTGCTTGTCTCTCTGGATATTGCTCCAGGCTTCTCCTCTGACTATGGAGTCTTTTCTGGTAATGAACTTCTCTGGGCTGGGCGTTCTCTTCCAAGTTAGCTCTGCCTAGCACAAAATGGTTGTGTTTAACCAGGTTTACTGAAACCTTAGGAGACGTAGGAGAATTGCCATGCACAACAGAAAAACAGAGTTTGCGGGTCTGAATCCACCCAGTGCCCACGCAGACCATCAACCATGTCCAGCCACAAGGGGGCGCCCTACCGACTGACGTTCTTCTGGGCTCCATCCAGCTGCCATGTTGCTTTCATCTTTACCTTTCCTGAACAAGAACATACTTGTCCAGCTTCTTCCTAACCCTGGGGCTCCCCTCCTAACTCTCTCATTTAATTCAGCAAGATATAGTTTACACCACAATAATGTCTGAGAAATTTTTCTGAACCCAGGGAAAAACTGCATCATAAAATAGCATATATACTTTTCATCTCAGCCTGAAACAACTATACGTAGTTTTCTTCTTGTGTTTAGGGGTTCCCCAAGAGCAAAAGTAGGTAAGTTCTTGCTTCTACCCTGTGAGCCTGACCCCGCCCCCCACACACACAATTTTAATGTTTTCTGTGCCTATACTTAGGATGATGGTATTGACCTTTAAATAATGTAGCTTGTCCATCACTCTCATATGCCTAGATTAGAACCTTCCTTCTCTTTCTGGAGCTCTCAGACTCACCTATGGATTTCCATTGTGCCTGGGTTCACAGAACTCAGTCATGTCTGGTATGTAAAGGCTTACGCCTCCTTCTTTAGCAAGCCACCTTTGCGTCCACCCCAAGACCTGACCCAAACAGATCTGACTTGATGCAGGAAGCATTGACATTTGTCTCAGGAGTATGATCTGAGACTTAATGGTCAGTGTTCTTATGAAACAGTTCCTTTGAGGTACCAAATTGACATCAAACACTAGGCTCTTTTCAGTTGCCATATCCCATGTGCTGGAGGGATCTGGCAACGTGGGGACAATCAAAGGAGGAGGTTTACTGAGAGTGATACTGTAATTTTTCCCTTACTTGAACTGTGGTGCCTCATTTGGGTCAATGAGGCCAGCACAGGGATATTAGCAGGACACATAATTAGACAAAATAAATAACCAAGAAAAGATTTCATAAATATATTAAATGTGTAATATAAATGCAAGCTTTTGTATATGTAAGTGAAAAAAATCAGGCAATACCAAGTAGAAAACAAAACAAAACAAAAAAGAAAATGTTTAAGTACTATTTGAAAACCACAATGATAAATTATTTTTATTATTTTTTGCTCATTGTCTCCTGAGAGCCTAATTTCAATGCTTTTACCACAGCAGTGCTCATATATTTTAATATCATGTTAACTCTAGTAGAGTGTTTATGGGTTATGAAGATATGCAGGACTCTGGGCCCCTCTACTAGAAGTTTAATCCTTGTAGTTGTTTTTTTCTAGTTTTGTATTCATTTTCTCATTGGCAGTCAACAGTCACTCAGGCTGTTAGCCACCTGTCTACTCAGCCCCTGCATCACCCCAGGTGCCCCCTTTTGCACTTGGCCATTTCTCCTCCTACCCCCAGTCTTGTGACTTACTTCTTCCATGTTTTGGTGGCTTAGGAAACAGGATATCCCATCCTCTTAGGATTACCATGGGCATTTTCCAGGCCAGTGAGTTAACAAATGTCCCCAGAGCAGGGGTCTGATGATACAGCCTTTATAAATGGGCAAGGTCTGAGCTGCCCTGGGCCCAGTGCAGGGGGTCAGAAAGTGTCTCCCAGCCCAGACAAGAACATTGAACATACCTGAGTAAGAGGATGACATGACACAAGTGACGTGTTAGGAAGATTCGAATGAAATTAGTAATGAACCATTTTGGAAAGTTATAAAGAAGAATCCTTTGTGCAATACATACATTTTATTTAAACAAACAAATCTGGGGCCAGGGTGTAGTAGCTCATGCTTGTAATCCCAGCATTCTGGGAGGCCAAGGTGGGTGGATCGGCTGAACTCATGAGTTTGAGTGAGACCAGCCTGAGATAGAGTAAGACCTTGTCTCTAAGAATAGCTGGGCATTGTGGCAGGCTCCTGTAGTCCCAGCTACTGTGGAGGCTGAGGCAAGATCATTTGAACCCAAGAGTTCGAGGTTGCTATGAACTGTGACGCCACGGCACTCTATCCAGGGTGAGAAAGTGTGACGCTGTCTCAAAAAACAAAACAAAACAAAACAAACTTTTAAATAGTTTGCCAATAAAGTCATACTTTATCAATTTGTTTTGTGAATAGGAGGTGGATGTCAGCTACATACATAATGAGTTATTCATGGTTTCAGATTTCTCAAACTTTTAAAAAACTTATCATTCCATAAGGACAACTCTGTGTGCTAAACATTTGCTGGAATGTTCTTCACATATTATTATGTTTAATCAGCCAACCTGAGGTGGAAACAGATATTATCCTCACTTTCTAGATAAGAAAATTAATATAGGTACAAAGTGGTGAAGTAGCTCGCCAAAGGCCGCCCAGCAAGAAAGTAGCCAGACTGAGATTCCAGGCTGTCATTGATCGACCTCAGTAACTGAGACTAGATCATGGTCACTTGGAAATGCAACTGTGGTGGCTTTGAGTTGGTGTTTTGGGAAGATGCAGCCAATGAAAGTTTTTTTGTTTATTTACTTTTTGGGGGGTTTTGAGGCTGAGTCTCACTCTGTCATCCTGAGTTGAGTGCTAGGACGTCACAGCTCACAGCAAACTCAAACTCTTAGGCTCAAGTGATCCTCTTGCTTCAGCCTTCCGAGTAGTTGGGACTATAGACACCCACCACAAAACCCAGCTAATTTTAGAGAGCGGGTATCACTCTTGCTCAGGCTGGTCTCGAACTCCTATACTCAAGCTATTCTCCTGCATTAGCCTCCCAGAGTGCTGGGATTACAGACATGAACTTCTATACTCAGCCCCAATGAAGGTTTAATGAGGTCTTTGCCGCCCTCTGAATCAAGTTGGTTTGTGTATCTAACTGAATGAAATACTCCAGCCTGGTTCACACTCAGACAGCACATTCTGTGTGGCTCTGTGGTGACCTGGGAACTCACATGAAGTGTCTGTGGAAGAGAAGCACTGAACCAAGCAGAGGGGCTCTGACAAGCCAAGGCTCACGGGGACGGAGTGAGCCCTGCTTGTTGGGCATGGGTGATCATCTTCCACCTAGCTCCAGGTGACTGAGCCTATCTAAATGTTTCTCTGCAGCTCAGACTCAGAGCCTCACACAGGCTTCAAAGGCAGCAGAATGGCAGCTGTGGCCACAGGTAATTATGACAAAGACTTCGGCAAGGCCTCTCTGCCCCTCAGTTCCACCCACATCACTCCCTTCATCAGTTTTCATCCTATGAAATTAGAAACCCATTTGGAGGGAGCATGGCCTGAGGTTAGCCATTCCAGTGAGTATGAAAGTGTGATGGAGCTCAAAGTGAAAGTGACTCCGTGCTCTCTACTTCCCTCCTCCCCCAGGAGTAACAGACACCTGTCCTTGTTCTTTGTGCTTCACCAGCTGTCTTTGGTACAGTTGGGGCCTTACTCTCCTTCCTCAAACAATTTCTTCCCCCTAAATATAGTATTTCCTTTAAGAGGAATCCCGAGGAATAAAATTTCTTTATCTTGTTACACAACCATGGGTGGGAGACTTAACAAGGGCAAAGGTTCTCTGAAGCCCAGAGATGGACTTTGATATAAAAACTGAGGGAGTAAAAGCAAGTTCATCTACAAAGAGGTGGGAGAAACTTGAGTTTGGGTTGCTCTCTATTTAGAGAGGCTGATCAGGAGGTTATGGCTTGGGACAGGTTTCTGCACGTGGCACTCTCGGTCAGAGAGCATCTTGCTCAAATTTCATTGTGGTCTGGGATACGTGCCTGATTTCTTAATAGGAAACCCAGGGATGCCAGAAATTTCTCTCATTTAAACACAAAGGTCATTTCCTCTCTGATTCCTGTTTAGCATTCATTTTTGATGATGAAGACTTTGCTAAGGATCTGGCTCTTGTGTCAAAAATCCTTCCAGACTGTCTTTCACCTTTCTCTTTCAATCTCAAAGTTTTGAAGAGCTACTAGTCAGCGATGGGACTGCAGCCACACAGGAAATAGTTTGTTATGTCTAAGTTCCCTGTACTCTCAGACCCCAGGGTTAGTGAATACCTCCTCCCTCTCTCGTGCCTACTGCTAGCTCCCCCTCCTCAACCCTGCTCCAGATATTTTTTTTTTTTCTTCCAAATCAGTTAAAGGCAAAGTAAAATGTTCTACCACAACAAAAACAGAGTTCACTTCTAACATCCAAACTATTTCAAGGGTATAGGCATGACTTGCGATGTGAAAATGCATTTGACTCAGAATTTGAGCAAAATGCTGAACCATTTTAAACTAATTATGGCATAGTAGGTTTGTTGCTATAAGAATCTTTCCATTTATTCATCAATGAGATAATTTTAATAGTAGCTAATATTTGTTAAGTGATTACAATGATTACATGGATGCTTTCACTAAATCCTATAAGGCTGGATTATTCTTATATCCATTTTACAGATAAAGAAACTGAGGTTTGGACAGAATAGGTGACTTGCCTCAACTCCCTTTTAGGGCTCCAGCTCAGGGCCTTAGCTGCTGAGTTGTACTCACTCTGGAGGATGGTGTTAAGCATTGGCCTTCCAGTGAGAAAGTATAGAAGGAGTGCCCTTTCCAGTGGCAATCTCCAGATTTAAATTATTTTACTTAAAGTAGCAGAATTTTCCTATTTTGTCCTCTGCCAACACTGATGGGTACTTAAATTTGCATTCTCCTTCCAGCAGCCAGTCAGTTCTTTCCCTATCTTATGCCCTTTGCAGTTGCTGTTCCCTCTGCCAGAAATGCTGATCCCCAGTGGCTTGGACAGCTGGCTTCTTCCATTGTCAGATCAGATGTCTCCTCCACACAAAGGCTTTGCTGACAGCCTCCTGAATGATGATTCTATTTCCCTGTTTAAAGAAGTTATCTTGTGCACTTGTTTCTCATTCATTGTTGTTTCCCTCCAACAGGAAGGCAGGGCAGGGGCCTTGAAGTGCCTAGCACAGTGGCTGGCACCTAGTGTGTGCCCAATAAATATTTACTGAGTGACATGAATAAATGAGTGAGGGAGGGAATGAATGGATAAATTCTAATCATCAGCCAAACAGGAAGCTCTCAGAGAACAGTGTAGTAAGTTTTCGAGAAGAAACTCCTTCTTCACACATTTCAGCCCTGTTGGGAGCACACTCAGGACTATAGAGAAGAATACATGCTTCGGTCACACACATGGGAAATAGCCCTTTTCCATTGAGAGGTAACTTTCATGTTGAAAAATGGGTCCTTGTGTTTTTCTTAGAGAATTCCAGAACCAACACCTGTGGTTTGTTTCCTTTTTTAAATAGAATTGCCAGTGTTTCTTAAGAGATCCTGTAAGATGTGAAGAGGTAAGAGGAAAGAAAATGCATGAGCCAGTGATTGGCACACTCAGGCATATGTCAGGCTCGGATCTGGACTTTAGGAAGCCTATCTCAGTGGCAGTGTGGTGAGAGAGTGGATAAAGGCAACAGAGATGGAGAGCAAGAGGTGGGAGATGCTGGGCGCCCTGCTGGCCACAGATGGAGATTAAGAGGGAGGCAGTATTCTGTTTTCTGCTTTTTGTTTACTGCCCTCCTCTTAATCTCCATCTGTTATACATCATGATCAAGTGGGTTTTATCCAGGGATACAAGGTTGGTTCAAAATACATCCATTTATAAATATAATTCAATACATGAATAAAATAAAAACAAAGATAGTATGATTCCCTTAATTACTGCAGAAAAGGCTCTTGACAACAGGCATCGTTTTCTGACAAGAATACTTAAGAAAACAGGCATAGCTGGGACATTCTTAAATGGTTAGAGGCCATCTATTAATACAACAAACCCACAGCCAATATCATATTGAATGGAGTAAAACTGAAAGCATTTCCACTCAGAACTGGAACTAGACAAGGATGCCCACTGTCACCACTGCTATACAACATAATGCTGGAAGTCCTAGCCAATGCAATCAGGCAAGAGAAGGAGATCAAGGGTATTCAAACGGGACAGAAGAGGTCAAACCCTTGTTCTTTGTGAAAGAGATAATCTTCTATACATCGAAAACCCCAGGGACTCAACTACAAAGCTCTTAGAGGTGATCAAGAAATATTTTAATGTCTCAGGATACGAAATCAATGTCCATAAATCAGTAGCCTTTACATATGCCACTAACAATCGAGCTGAGACTAAAATCAAAGACACAATACTTTTCACAGTGGCACCAAAGGAAATGAAATACCTGGAGTATTTCAACAAAGATCTCTATAAAGAGAACTATGAAACCCTGAAAAAGAAATAGCAGAAGATGTTAACAAGTGGAAGAACATACCATGCTCTTGGTTGGGAAGAATCAACATTGTTAAGATGTCTATACTACCCAAAGCAACCTATAGATTTAATGCAATCCCCGTCAAAGCATCAATGACATACTTTGAACAACTTAAAAAAATAGTACTTTGTTTCATATGGAACCAGAAAAACAAACAAACAAACAAACAAACAAAAATACAATTTTAAGAAATAAAAACAAATCTAGAGGCTTCATGTTATCAGACTTCAGGTTATACTGTAAGTCCATAGTGATTAAAACAGCATAGTACTGGCACAAAAATAGAGATTTAGATCTATGGAATAGAATTGAGAACCTAGAGATGAACCCTGCCACTTATCACCAGCTGATCTTTGATAAACCAAACAAAATATGCACTGTGGAAAAGAATCCTATTTAATAAATGCTGTTAAGAGAATTAGTTAGCTACATGCACAAGCCACCTGCACCTTTCACAAAAATTGACTGTCACTGGATAAAGGTTTAAATATAAGACACAACACAATAAAAATTCTAAAAGAGAGTGTGGGGAAAACATTTGACAAATTTTGCCTGGAAAAAGTTTTATGAAGAAGACCCCCATGGAAATTTCAAGCAATATCAAAAATAAGTAAATGGGACATGATCAAGCTAAAAAGTTTCTGCACAGCTCAGGACACCACAACTAAAGCAAGCAGGCAGCCTTCAGAATGGGAGAAGATATGTGCATGCTATGAATCTGACAAAGGACTGATAACTAGAATATACAAAGAACTCAAATTATCAATAGGAAAAAAGCAAACAACCCCTTTATAAGTGGTCAAGAGACTTGAACAGAAACTTCTCTGAAGATCACAGGTGAATGGCCAATGAACACATGGAAAAATGCTCATCATCCCTAATCATCAGAGAAATGCAGATAAAATCCTCTCTGGGATATCACCTAACTCCAGTGAGATTAGCCCACATCACAAAGTCCCAAATCTGCAGATGCTGGTGTGGATGTGGAGAAAAGGGAACACTTTTGTACTACTAGTGGGATTGCAAACTAATACAAACTCTGTGGAAAGAAATATGGAGAATTCTCAAAGAACTAAAGTGGGAACTCATTTGATCTCACAATCCCATTACTAGGTATCTACTCAGGAGAACAAAAATCATTTACCACAAAGACATTTGTACCAGAATGTTTATTACAGCTCAGTTCACAATTGCCTAGTCATGGAAGCAACCCAAGTGCCCATCAACTCACAAATGGATTAGCCAACTGTAGTATATGTACACCATAGAGTACTTTTCAGCCATAAGAAAAGATGAAGACTTTACTTCATTTGTGTTCACCTGGATGGAGCTGGAACACATTCTTCTTAGTAAAGTATCTCAAGGATGGAAAAAAAGATCCAGTGTACTCAATACTAATATGAAACCAATATACAAATAACTACACACTCACCCAGATGATAAAACACAAATATAGTCTAGCAGGGGGAAAGGAGAGAAGGGAGAGGGGAGGAAGGAGGGCACTGGCAGACCCCCGAATGTGCACAACGTGAGGGTGCTCAGCACACGCCCTGGGTGAAGGGCTCCACTACAGCTTGGACTTTAGCTTGGAATTGAAAACACTGTAACCTAAACATTTGTATCCTCATACTAATCTGAAAGTAAAATAAATAAATAAGTCTCTGCATTCTATTGGTTCTGATCTCTGGAGAATCCTGACTAATACACTATAGATAAAATAGATGTCCAAGATTTAATAAATAATTGAATATATAAATACATGATAGAAGCAGAGACATTTTCTTACTACAGAAGTATTTGTTTAATAAATAAAGACAGAATGAGTGAAATACAAAGTCATTATGAGGCAAACACCACAGTAATAATTGTTGCAGACAACATCCACCAATGGACCCCAAAATTAGCAAATGAAAGTCTGCACAGTCTCACAGTAGCTCCCTGAAGACACTTTCAGTTACAAAGGGGAAAATAGGAAAATTACTTTATTATGGTGTGAGTCTAGTGGACACATCCAAACCAAGCGATAAGATTAATAGAATCAGTAATAAGATATATTGACATGATGTACTTTTCGTATGATAAGACACATTGAGAAGAACGCATCACTTTTGTGTATGCTTGCCAAAAATATACAGCCATGATCTAGTCACATGAAAACATCAGGCAAGCCCAAATTGAGGGACATTTTACAAGATAACTGATTTTGAAAAGTGTCAAAATCTTGAATTAAGACAAAATAAAAGAAAAAAAAAAGAAAAAAAAAAAAAGACAGGGGGAAAAATCACAAATTGGAGAAGACTAAGAAAATCCACCCAAATGCAATGTGAGGCAGTAAATTGGATCCTGGAACAGAAAAAGGGTATCAGAGAAAAAACAGCAAAATTAAAATAAACTTTGATGTTTAGTTAGCACTATACTAATGTTAATGAGTAATGAGTTTTATACCTCTGTTATTATCCAAGTTGCTAACATCAAAGGAAGGGTATTTGAAACTTTCTGTACTATTTTTGCCAAATTTCTGTAAGTATATAATTATTTCAAAATAAAATAGTTTAAAAGGTAGGGAAATAAAGTGAGAGTCTCTAAGCAACATTTTTATTAAAAATCTAAGCAGAAAGTGATCTGAAATAATTGGTTTGAGTCGTAGAGATCTAAGGGAGGGTAAGAGGTGGACATTTTTGCTTTGTAAAGACCCGAGTACTCTGCCTACCTCTTAGCCTCAGTACTTTTGTCCAGAGTTTGGTTTCTCTCACTTCTGGTTCTTTCTCAGATAGACCAGGCCATGAAGATGATAGTCCCAACAACATGTCCTGACCTTTGTGGCTGTGTGAGGACACCATTTCGCCAAGGCCACTGTGAAGATCCATCTCTCCTTACCCCTCTCCTCACCCCACCCCCTGCACATGTGCCAATTATTGGGATTACTTTATCTCTTTCTCTTCTTTTAAAATATATTAGCTCTCACTGAATTTCCCCAGCCTGACCAGTAATGGAAACAGTTCACAAATCTTACCTTCAGAACCTATAACCTTTGACATTCCTTCAACATTTGGGAAACAGTTTGGTAAGGGAATGTAAATGGATGTCAGAGGTCTCTCGGCCCCCGCCCCCCCCCCGCCCCCGGGGGTGCGGGCCTG
>CAUYPK010070118.1:0-45880 GCA_963574355.1 Loris lydekkerianus
TACTACTATAGAAAATGAAGACTGTTTTGGGCGGCGCTTGTGGCTGAAAGGAGTAGGGCACGGGCCCCATATGACGGAGGAAGTGTGTTCAAACCCAGCCCTGGCCAAAAACTGCAAAAAAAAAAAAAAAAAAAAAAAAAAAGAAAGAAAATGAAGACTGTTTATAGTGAATGGGAGAGAAGGAGAAGGGCCTGTAGGTTTTCTTTTAGACTGTAACACTGTAACTGTGGCTAAAGTTTCATATATTTTTAGACATCATTAGGTGCCAAAGCTCTTGCAGGACAACTTTGATGCTATAGGAACTCTGCTGTTTTGCTAGTACTAACATGGCTCTTGGCTCTACCACTCCATTAGAGCAATTAACTTTATTCATATTCATTTTTGTTACAAATCTTACAAAGGGTTGGTACTTCTGGGTATTTAGGTCCACATTCTATTTTAGGGCAATTGTATGTTCAATTTTCACAAATTGTTTTTGGAAGCCCAATTATCATCTCTGTCCATCTTGTGTTATGTCTTCGTTGTCTTCTAAACCCCAGGTAACTGTATCATGTTTTACTCCTTTTTGGCCACCTTTGAGTTCTTTCAAGGGTCAGAAATTGGAAGGGACTTTTATTCCTGAGCTTGTGGTGGCTCCCAGATTTAAGTTTTAAAAGACACAGTCTAGCTCCTGTGGTAGGAAGACATGCCCAGAAGGTCAACTGGAGGCTGTTGCAATATCCAAGTGGAAGATAATGGTGGCCAGGTTCAGGGTGGTAGTGGTAAAAAGCGGTGGAGTCTGGATATATTTTCTATATACAACTATAAGATTTCTGGATAGGTTGGATGTGGATGTGAGAGAAAGGGAGTAATCAGTTTCCACCTAGCAGCTAAAAGGATGGAGTTGGTGTTAGTGGGGATGGGGAAGGCTACAGGAGGCACATTTTGAGAGTAAGACCAGAAGGTAAGTTCTGTTGAGTTTGAGATAAGTCAAACAGGCTGCTGGACATACAAGTACGAATTAGGGAGAACTGTGTGAGATGGAAATAGTGTTAATGATAGGTTAGCAAATAACATTTTCTGCTAATGAACTGCAGGTCCTTACACATCACAGGGTTTGTATTTGTTGGCTATGAGGTGGGGTAAAAATATCATCATTTTGTTCTTAGCATAAGCTAAGAGACCTGTTCATAAATTTTGCTTTGCAAACATTTGCAAAATGTCCAGGCATTAATTTTGGCTTTCAAGAAGGAAATGTTTCCTGCAGGCATGGATGTTTAGTATGTAGGCT
Source organism: Loris lydekkerianus (assembly GCA_963574355.1). Classification (NCBI taxonomy): domain Eukaryota; kingdom Metazoa; phylum Chordata; class Mammalia; order Primates; family Lorisidae; genus Loris; species Loris lydekkerianus. Next base: position 1,271 of record CAUYPK010070118.1, read on the forward strand.
TTTTCTGTGATTTTCATGGAAAGCCCTTTAACATTTTTGTTAATATCAAAATGCCAATATTAATTTCCTTCCAGCTCCATAATATTTTTAGCAGTTGAACTCAAATTACTATGCCTTAAATATGTTTTATTTACCATGGCAGCATAATTTCTTCTTAGAAAATCTTGGTGTTAATTTAAAAGAATGAAATAATGCAACGTACTTGGGCATCAGGCCCGAGTCTCATAAAAATAAGTTAATCAAAATTGTAGAGTGTTATAATCTTACAAGAATGACATCAAGAGTCTGATGTTTTGGATTCTTAAGGGCAGACATGGAACAGTCCAACTTCTGTGCCAGAATGACCTCTGTGGAGCATAATATTTCCTTTTAAATATTTAGACATCATGATAGTTTTCCATGGTTTTAATTCATGCAGCATGGATTGTTTTTTTTAAAGCTGCAGAAACATAGCAATTCTTTCAGCTGTCATCCCCTTTCTCTACCATGCTTCTAACCCGTGTTAACTCTTAGTGTGAACAATTAAGTTAGCACCTTCTTTCAGAAATATGACCGTGTACAGACATCTCTGGATAAGAAAATAGAGTGGTAAGGAAAAGTTTCACCAAATCTGAGTTCGGCTCATGAAATCTGAGGGAATTAACATGAATAAACAAAGATAAGAAACATTAGATATCTTATTCTAGGTTTAACTTACATTGCTTTTAACTATAATCCTTTTACTATATTTCTGTCCCGTTATGACTTTCTGGCTTTTTTCTAGGTCAAATGTATTATAATGGTCCATGCTATGCAAAGGTCCTTTAGTTTATAATAACCAGAAAACTGTTTTGGAAGTTTCAGAGGAAGTATGCAAGTTAACATAGAAAACTCATTCAGTCTGTTTATTTTCAGCTGATTTGCTTTCTTAATTGAGTAATCCAAAACTAGATATTTATATAAAAGAAAAGATAATTTTGCTATGTTTACAATTGGGCATAATTACCTAGTTATTTATTTTTTTTCTTTTAAGCTTCACTGCCACCACCACACACACACACACACACACACACACACATTGTAGCCAGTTGAAATAGAACAAGATAATTCAAGATTTACGCTTATTCTGTATATTGAATGCTAATTGCTGAGAAGCGTCTATTTTGAATAAATGAATATTTTTCTTTCCATGAGATTATAATTTAGAAAAAGGAGGTATGGGATATGTAGGGGCACAATAGAGAGTTTTGGTTGTGCAGTGAGAACACCCTTGCCCTGACTGCAGACTCTGGACATGGCCTTAAGGCCTTTTGCTCACAGGTGTGCCCTTTTCTTACCAGTCTAATTTCTTTATTCCCTACCAAGAGCCAAGTATTTCACCTTCACATTTCTCACATATACTGTACTCTTCTTTTATTTCGTGGCCGCTGTGAAGAACTCAGGTAGAGATGAAGTTGTGTGACGGTAAAAAATAAACAAATCTCTGAGTGGCCACAGTCTTTGACAACCCCCCGCCCTCCCCATACCCCAACCACAGACTTTCCCACATCCACCCAAACTACTTTTGGGCCTCTGTGGTCCTGATAGGGGTGGTAGAAAGTGGAGATAATATGAAGGTGATTTCATTGGAGTAAAGGGATGGGGGCTGCTCGCACAGAATGACACATCTCTGAACGCCAAAGAGCCATGAGATGCCAGGGGAGTAACATAGACTGGGCAGTGGGATTGGCTTGAGTGTGTGAGAGAGGTTTTTAGAGTTTAGACTTGGGGAGGAGATGGGGTATGGTGGCTCATGCCTGTATTCCTAGCACTTTATGAGTCCAACTCACGAGGATCTCTTGAAGCCAGGAGTTCAAGGTTGCAGTGAGCTATAATGTTGCTACTGCACTCTAGTCTGTGACAAAGTGACATCTTGTCTCTAAACAACAAAATTAATTAATTAATTAATTAATTATTTGAGAGAGGAAAGAGAATTTTCAAAGCAGCCGCTGTGAATAGCTGTATCTATATAAAAAACCTTTATGTATATATGAATACATGAGATTTAATTGATGAGATTTAATCTTACCTGCAAATATATATATATATATATTTTGAGACAGAGTCTCAAGCTGTCACCCTTGGTAGAGTGCCGTGGCATCCGAGCTCACAGCAACCTCAAACTCTTTGGGCTTAAGCGATTCTCTTGCCTCTGCCTCCCAAGTAGCTGGAATTATAGGTGCCTGCCACAATGCCCGATTATTTTTTTGTTGCAGTTGTCATTGTTGTTTTAGCTGGCCCGGCCAGGTTCAAACCTGCCAGCCTCGGTGTACATGGCTGGCACCCTACCCATTAAGCTATGGGCACCGCCATCTGCAAATATTTTTGATTATCAGCAGGATTTCTATTCATGTGGTACACACCAGGAGGGGCACACTGGTTGTTTGCAGCTGTTCCCTGTTCTGATTGGGTCAGTCCCTTCTGTTTGGCCAGTGACCCTGCCATTTTAGCTGGGTAGCCTGTCCCTGGGGATTTTCTGGGCCTCCTCAGAATCCAGAAGCTAAATGGTTCAGGCTTGGCACCACATGGGGACTCAGAACCTCACTTTAGCACTATAGTTGACATTCATTCTGATTGGTTGTTAAATATTTAAAATATCATCTCTGGTTGTGATATTATCTGGAGCTGGGCTCTAAAGAGATGAGATACTTAGAAAGGGCAGGTCCATGTGGGCTTCACAATTGGTAGAGGCAGAAGGAGAAGCATGGAAACAAATATGAGGCATGAGAAAAAGGAACAGGGAGGCTGTGGGAAGAGAGGTAAAGACACAGAGCTGGAGAAGGGTGCTATGAACCAGCATATCCTGTATCTGGATGGCCCTGAGCAGCCGCTTCTTCACCCAAGCCCATATCCCTACCTGAAAGTTCTTGTAGGTGCCTTTGAGAAAATACTTCCTTTTGCCTCATATGAACCCTCACACTCACTCCTGCTGAGCACCCATGTTGCATGCACATACTCTATCCTTGTTAGAGCGGTGCTTGTAAGAATTCTCGAATGTTTTGTATGTCTAGATATAGTGCATAGAATCTGGATATTACCTCATTTTGCAAATGCAAGAATAAAAGAAGTCTAAAGAAATTAAATAATTGTATTATGTCCCTGAGATCCAGGGTTAATTCTACTACACTGTGGGTCTCAAGCTGTAAGTCTCCTGAAGGAAATAAATCATGGTACAAGTCAGGACAAACTTTTCAATTGATACTGTGCTTTGAAAATAATAAACTTGTTTTTTTTCTTTATTCCTAATATTATATTGAGTGAAAAAAATATACATGCATAATTCTAGGCAAAGAAAAAATTCTATGTCCAAGACAATATGGTGTCATGAGCATCAGTTAATAGAATGGACTCTGGACCGTAACTTGCTTGGGCTCAAGTTCTAGCAAAGAAATATTTAACAAATTTCTTGACTTCCCTGCCCCTCAGCTCTCTTTTCTGTAAAATAGGAATTAATGTACCATCTTACAGGGAAGATCTGATAGTTATGCAAGATGATTTAGCTTAGAGCTAAATTAGGTTCTGAACCTTCCTAATGCCGCAACCCTTTAATACAGTTCCTGTGAGTTGCGACCCACAGGTTGAGAACCACCGGCTTAGTGAAATGTCCACATAGTAGGGCCATATATGTTAATTATTGCTATTGTCGTATTTTTTTGTGGGCTGACATTTTCTACAACTTAAAGTGTAGGAGAGACTTGATTTCTTTTGACTCACATTTGATCAGACATTTGTACAAAAGTGAAAGTTCAGTTAGAGTGGGATGTCTGTGAGGGGTTATTATGGTAAACTGTGAGTTATATACCTAACATGTTGGCCACAGAAAACATTGGAAGTACTAAATATTTCTTCATACATCAGCTTGTTTGAGTTAGTTCTATTTTTATCAGCATATCTTATCTCTCTTATAAACAAATCATGTCCACCAAAGCTGTAAAAAAAGTGCTAACTATTCTGATTCAACAGATTTTTTTTTTTTTTTTGGTAATAGTCAGAAAAGCTCAAGTCTTTTATCTTGTCTTTTGGCCAAAATGCCTTGGTTAATCTTCTGACATGAGATGCACAAAAACACATAATTGGGACTGACTCACACTGGACTCAGAAATAGAGGATGAATTCCTATTTCCCAAAGAACTTTCCACTTTAATTCTAAATGAACCCTCAGTAGCAAGTGAAAATATTATTAGCAATTCTGACCATTATTTCACTCTAAGGCAGCTGAAATTCTTAGGTATTTACTTTGTAAAATAATTTATTGATCTTGAATTCTAAACGATGGAAATGATTTTAAATCCAACATTACTCCAAGGTAAAATTCAGTCTACTTTAGGATGTGATATGCTTTCTGCCAAACAATGTTTAGATTATTTTAAAAAATATGTCAATGTACATATAATGACTTTAAGTCACCAAAAAGGTATATAATAGCTGAGTACCTATAGAGTAGCAAAAAGGCGACTTTCTTCTAAGGGAGCTACTATATTCTGGAGAAAGCATCTTTATCCTTTCTTAGTCTTCATATACTTGCTGAGACTTAGGAGGAATACCTTGGTGATTCTAGTTAGCTTGAGGGTGCCTCATTGTCTCCTGAAGAAGGTTGCAGTTCTGGACATCACACCAAATTTTTTTTTTTTTTTTTTTTTTTGCAGTTTTGGCCAGAGCTGGGTTCGAACCCACCACCTCCAGTATATGGGGCCAGTGCCCTACTCCTTAAGCCACAGGCGCAACCCTCACTCTCAATTCTTGAAGGAGTTCTAAACAATTCAATGGAAGCAAGTCTTTTAGGTGAAGAGCTAATGGCATAAGGAATTTGGGGGACTCCTAGTCATAGGAGCACTATTGTCTCTATCAGCTATCTAGGGGTCTAAGTGCTAAATGAAAAATTAGAGCCAGGACTCAGTAGTATTTCTTCTTTTAAAACAACATTTGATTTGAATTTCCTATAATTATTTAACTTACTTGAAGGGGTTAATGTAAATATTTAGGAAGGTTGTCTCCCAGGAAATACATAAGTGACTTGAGGATTCTAAAAATTATCTTCTAATTCTCTTGGGAATACAGGGTGCATGTGTAACCTAGATATTAAGAGACAGGAACTATTTGGCAATTGGAAAGACTGTAAATGACATACTTTTCTATTAAATCAGTGGGTCAAAAAACCAACAGAACATTATGTGTCCATAAGGGAATGTAGACATTAATATCAATAATAATAACAGAGTTGATATTTTAAGAGGATATTAAAAAGCAATTGATTCAGAGCTTAACTTGTAGCAGGCCTGGTGAGAGCGATGACAATGGCAAAGTCTTACTTCTTTTGTAAGTTTAACAATCATTGAATAATAGGGCTAAGGGGACTGAGCAGGAACAAGAGACTCTTATCCGATATTTTCATAGGAATATGTGCCCTTACTAAATTCACTTTTATGTTTCATGCAAAACTACTTTTAGTAGGGTGAGTACCTCCTCGGTTAGATAATGTGGTTAAAGCAATTACTTCTCTTCGGTCCAGTCCTGCCAAAAATTCATACTAGTAATTAACAACATGCTGAACGAATATTTTGAGAACTGCATTTAAAAAAACTCAACTCATAATTTAAAAAAATATTTCAGTAAGCAGTGGCAGGGAATCATTATAGACACTTACAGAAGAGAAGTAATAAAAATCGCTCTGTTAAAATAAAACCAAGCAAGATCAGAGACAGTGTATAGTGTCCCTAGATTCTTAGGTCATTAGATTATCTTGGCTCACGCTTAACTTAGATGAGGCATGTTGCTTGCTTTGGGGCCTCCAAGCAAACCGAATGTGGCAAGAATTGACGTATGAATACATTTTCAGTCTACCACTTTGTGTTATTTCACAGGCCTCTGACATTTGGCTGTCCCCCAAATAATCTTTAGTAGGTTTATCAGTGCCTTCCTTTTCCTTTTGTAATACTTGTAACCTCTTCAGGTGGTTTGTATTAGCAGAAGCTTCCTTTAAAAAGGAGCGTTAGGCTCTTTCAGAGACTGGAACAATCTATCTTTGTCGGTCAAAGAAAAAGTGAGAGTAGGATGCAGTGAACATCACTGGGGCTGATGCCAAGCCAGCATTCTCAGTCTTCCCTTCCTTCTTTTCCTATAAATAAAATTAGGGGTGGAGAAAGAGATTTGGAAAAATATTTGAACAAAAATTTCATCCCAAACCCTTATACCTTCTGTTCTTCCCAGCCAAAGGCCACCCAGGGGCTTGAGAGAAGTCTGAAGGAATCTCCTCTTGGATAGCTTAAGAGTATCTGCTTTAGTAGGTAATGTTTCCAGGCCACACAGAAATGGAACCAGTTTTCTGGGTTTGCCTCTAACTTGACCAACTTTGTGAGCCTTAGAGTGAGCCACTTTACCTGCTCCAGGTCTTCTCTTCCTCTCTGATAAAAAGAAGAGGGCAGATTAAATGTTTTCAAAGGTCCTTCTGGATCAGAATTTCTCAATTTTAGTATTACTGACATAGTAGTGGTCTGTCATAGACATTGTAGAATAGCATCCGTGGACTTGACTCATTAGATGCCATACCATCCTCCCTAGTTTTGACACCCCAAATTTTTTCTAGTTATTGCCAAATGTCCCCTGGGGATAGTTTGCAAAATAAAATACTAGCTACCTAGTTGATTTGTTTGTTAGATAAAGAATGCATAATTTTATGATATAGGTGTGTTTGATATATTTAATAGGACACATACTAAACATGTGTTTATTCTTTATCTGAAATTCAGATTTCAATGAGCATCTTGAGTATTTATATGCTAGATCTGATGGCTTTATTAGTGGTAATAGGGGAGGCAAAATTTCTCTCTACCCCATTGAAAACCATTGTCTTGGGTAAAAATTTTAAGGAAGATATAGTTCTGTTCTCCCTGGAGTTTTCCAGATTAGAATAATTATAAGCGTAGGCCAGACTTCCATTAGAACAGATTTTTGGAGAAGTTTCTGTTTGATTAATTTTACATTTATAGAACTATCTGTTCTAGAAAATAATATTTTTAGTGTTGTTAGGATAGGGATATCATACAATGATCATTTATTTTAGCCACTGATGATTTCCCTCTGGGAAGATTAAACATGTGCTGAGGGCCATTGATAAAACAGAAAAGAGAGAGAAAAAGAGAGAGAGAGAATGAGATATGCTGGGGGCCATCAATAAAATAGGAGAGAGAGAGAGAGAAAGAGAGAGAGAGAGAACGAGATATATTTAAAAAGCACCAGTACCGTAGAGACCATGGGGGAAATTGTAACTTTATGGAACTTATTTTGAATTCTATACTACAACGTGGTGAAGGATAATCTTTTCAGTGCCTAAGGAATTTTGAGTTTTTAATTCTGTTCCAATTTAGGGCATTTTACCCCGAGTTAGCTATAACAGGAAGAGGAGGGATTGCCACATGCAGCTGACTCTTTCGACTCTAAGCTCTTGACAAGTTGCGTATCAAGAGCACGGTGCTGTAAAGAAGTGTGCATGTGGAGAAACAGATGGTCAAATGAAACAGATGTAGGTACATATCTTTGTTTTGTGCCAAACTGGACACACTGACTTTTCCCCTTGAGCAAGGCTCACCTGACCAAGTTATGGCCTGGAACTTTTTTTCTGCTGGGAATTCCTCTCTTCACAGAATCAGGAGGTGTGAAGACTCAGCATAAAGGCAAGGGCATCTTGGGATATTGAAACTGGTGAAACATGGCAGTGCCAACTGACCTCGAGTACTCGTAGGTATGAAAGGACAAGAAAATATTTTGCCACTGTAATGATAAAAGCTTTTCCTAATACTTCCTATAGGCATGAAATTACACTTCCCAATAATTCAGAGAAAGAATACATGTAGACTGTGAAAAGGTAGGAAAGAGAATATCAGGTAAAGAATGAATAATTTTTTTTCACATAGGTATGTCTAAAATATTGAGTGGAAAATACTTGTATTAAAAATGTATTTGTTCTTTATCTGAGATTCACATGTAACTGAGCATCCTGTATATTAATTTGCTCAATATGACAAATGGATACATATTATAGATGCCAGAAGATTGTTCCCACATTTGGTATTCTGGGAGTTCACAGGACTGCTTCTTTCTAGTAGAAGGCGTTTCTGTTCCAGCATTTCTGACATAGTAGGCTGGGGGGAGGGGCACAGTTCTGCACAGCGTAGAAGGTCTAGCAGCATGTCTGGCTTCTACTCATAAAGGTATATGGCATCTCCAGATATTGTCAGATGTGCCCTGGGGAGGAAACTCTCCCTGGTTGGCCTCTGGTCTGTAAGTGTGTGTCTGACTTCCTCTGAAGAGATAGCATTAGAGAGAGGTCTGGGAGTATGGGCAGGATTTTGAAAGAAGGAAGTGGTGAGAGGGAGAGCAGGTTAGCTGAGTAAAATGGCCTGGATAAAGATGCCAAGGTAGAAAAGTTGAGGGTACGTTTGGGGTATATCAGGCAGATGAGTTTAATTATGTAGTTACTGTCCATCTGAGAAATAGTAGGACTGTCATGCTCTTTAAGAAATAGAACCTATTTTGTTATTCTGCCAATGCTGGCAGCATATTGGCTTGACTTAAGTAGCTGTTCATTAATTAATCAGTAATTTTTTTTTGTTTGTTTGTTTTTTATTTATTTATTTATTATTGTTAAATCATAGCTGTGTACATTAGTGCAATCACCTATACCCATTCTAAGATGCACCATAGATGTGGCCACACTCATTACCCTCCCTTCACCAAAACCTCCCCCCTCCCTTCCCCTTCCTTGGCCCTTTCCCCATAGTCTTGTGCTATAGTTGGGTTATAGCCTTCATGTGAAAGCTATAATTTAGCTTCATAGTAGGGCTGAGTACATTGGATACTTTTTTTCTTCCAATCCTGAGATACTTTGCTAAGAAGAATATGTTCCAGCTCCATCCATGTAAACATGAAAGAGGTAAAGTCTCCATCTTTCTTTAAGGCTGCATAGTATTCCATGGTGTTCATGTACCACAATTTGCTAGTCCATTCGTGGGTCAACGGGTCTTGACTGTCTCTCTTACTTGCTCTGGGGAAACCCATCTGCCATATTGGCTACTGTCCTACAGAGAGGCCAATGTGAATAATCAAGATCCTATGTCTAACAACCAGTGAGGACCTAAGATCACCCTCTCACATGAAGAAGCTTGGAAGAGGCTCTTCCCTAAGGATACAACTGTAGCCCTATGTGACACATTGATTATAACCTCTAAGAAACCCTAATCTCTGTCTAGAATCCTGACCTACAGAAAATGTGAGACAATATAATACATTGCTTTTGTTTTAAGCCATGGTGCTTAAAGACAATTTACTACATAGCAACAAATTATTAATGTAGCTTGTAAGGAAATAAGACGATGGGTATTGAGTGGCTAAATGTATCAGAAATAAAGGTTTCCAACCATTAAGTGCCTGGAAAGAAATGAGGTCAGAGGAATAAGTACCAGAGCCTGCTGCAGACCTCACAGAGGAAAACTGCAAAGAAGAGAAGAAAGAAGAAAACGGAAAAAAGATATCAGTGAGGATTTAACCCAGAGAAGCTCAGAACCCAGTGAAAGAAAAAGGAAAAATCTCTTTCTCCTTCCTCCACTACTTCAGTGATCAGTGAGCCAAAAAGTTACCTGGAAGCTCTTCCACCCCCACTGGCCCAAGCACTGCAGCATCCACTTGGGGGAGCACTTGTGTGAAACCAGAACTTGGACACTCTATGGAGTGACCTGAGAGGCTGGAGAGCTGGGTTTTTTCCATTCAGACTCTTATCCTCACCTGCTCCTCTCCCACCCACTACAACCAGGAGAGCAGTTTGAGCCCAGAATTTGGCAAACAGCTGTCTCTCCCCAGCTGGCATGTCTTCCTGTCTGAGATTGCCACAGAAAGTGGTGCCCATGCTTTTCCCCTTGAGGACCAGCAGTAGACCTGCAGTTCCTGATCTGGGAGCTCCTGGTCCACCGTCATTTCCTGGAGATGCACACGAGTGGGTCAGACATGCAGGCCAGGTCCCATATCCCTAGGACTGAGGTGGAATAGTAGGGAACACAAGGTGGAGATTTGGGAGCTGGACTCAGGAGGCAATGGAGCCCATATGGGCAGAACTGATGAGAGAATACTTTGTGAGTCTGAGACACGGTGATTTGTGGAAGTGCCCATCCCCCCACCAGGAAAGCCACACTGTTGGACTAAGGTGGGTCTTCTGGCAGATCCCCACCTGGAATCAAGGAATCAAGCACAGAACATTCATGCACCCATTTGCAACTGGACTGACACCAGTGGTCAGGGTAACACAAGAGGAGCAGAACTGACTCCCAACACCCAGGCATGAGCAGTCCTTCCTCATGAGCAGTCCTCCTGGTTAGGAGAGCCCACCTTAACCATCCTCCCAGTGGCTTTCCTAGTAGTTGGAACCTTGCCAATGCTCAAAGCTGCACTGTCGGATTAGGGAAGGTCCCCCAGTGGGAAAAATCGCAGCCCACAGTGCCATAGCAACCTAGTGTGATTAGTTCAGGAGCCCATTTACAACCAAACACTGGAGAGCAAAGGTAATGTGAGAGAAGCAGAGCTCACTTTCAACAGCCAGTCAGGAAATAATGACCCTGTCTTCATGAGCAGCTTCCCAGTTTAGAGAGGCTGCCTTGACCCTCTTTCTAGCCACTTTCTCTAATGGTCAGTAAAATAACCTTGGAGCCCTACAGCAGCTTTGCAAAGCCTTCCAGGCTCACCCAACCAAAACACACCTAGCTTCACTCCTCCACCTTTTTCTGCTATGATAGAGGACAAACAACCTCCTAGGAGCTACAGGATTGCTCCTAAAGCTTGGGCCAATCAAGTGCTCTTCCTGAAGGATTAGAACTTTTTACAGGCACATAAAAACATCTCCGCAGTTGATCCTCTTCCGCAAGCATCAACCACTGAAAGGGACGGCAAGTCTGTAGTTCATCACAGCATGTACCAACTCAATCAAATAGGGTATAGCTGATTCTTATTTACAAGCATCACTTACCCTCTTGGAGATTAAGCTGGGGGTCCAAGTACAATTCACACTGCTAGAAAAAGGTGAAGACAGCAGGATAGAAGCAACTGAGGGGACATTGCTTTTAGGAAAGAAACAAAAGTTACAGGCAACTTGATCTGTGAGGGGTCTCCCTCTTCTACTGCAGAACTCTGTGCTGACTGGGGAGCTGCTCAGAATCTGTGCAGGGACATTTCAATGGAGCACATGGATCCAGGTCTGCTCAGGACCCAAGCTCTCAGAAGTACCCTTTGCATGATCTGTGACAGGCCAGGGATGGAACAGATGCTCCCCTGTGTCATGTCCTGTGATCAGGAGCCAAGCACTTCTTCTCTCTGGTGAGAGATCTAAAGAGAGGTAGAGCCCCAGATGTCACAGACAACACTTGGAAAGCCTAGGGCTACTGCCTCAGTAAGTCCAAAGTATGGGAGGAGAAGCTTTGCCAACTAGTAGTTCTGGCCTACTTATATGGGCCATGGACTGCTGAGACAAACACCTGCATAGCAGTCCCCACACAGGTGGAACAGCCCCTCATGTGAGTAGCTTTGCCCCCCAAATTTCCAGAGCCAGCTCTGAAGCACTTGCTGTGTCCAGTCCAAAGCTCTGCCCCTGTAGCTTCAGGGCCCCCACTGGGCCTGTAACTCCACTCCTGAAACTCTAGAGTTTTGCCTGAATCCCAAGACCCTATCTGTGATTCCCCCCCAGTACCACTGGGCCAGAAGAAAATCTCTGAGGTACAATGCTTCACTCAGGACCCCTCGGCCCAGAGCAGTCATCACTCCTGGACTTGGATTGAGAGAATCTTCATCAAAGGGGAACGGGTTCCCTGCAATCCCATTAAGGCAGAGCTGAGAGAAGAGAAGCCAGATGAGAGGAAACCAGAAAATAATAATAATAATAATGATAATAATAATAATAATAATAACCCAACCTCAGCAACATGAGAAAACTAAATAGTTCAACACCCCTAAGGGAACATTGTGGAGCTATAGTAGTAAACTCCAACTATAAGGATGTTGCCTAAATGACAGTAATGGAATTCAGAATATGGATGGATGGCAAATAAGATGAATGGAATTGAAGAGAAAGATGAAAATCAACAAAAAGAAGCCAAAAATATATTTCAGAAAATCAATGAATAAAGTGAAAAAGTTACTAGAGAGCTAGACAAAGAAATGAAAGGATATAACAGAACTTCAGACATACAGATACAAGGTGAATATCAAACACTGGGAAGATCCATAGCAAATCTTATGTTTAAAAAATGGAACATGAGGTATAACAAAGAAATAAAGAACTACCTAATAGGAGGAACAGATTAATAGCCTATATACCAGTACTATCAATTAACATTAATAAACTAAATGCTATTCTCAAAAGATATAGGCTGGCTGAACTGATGCAAAAACACAACCCAGGTATCTTCTGTCTCTAGGAAACACATCTAAACCACAAGGATGCACATAGAAACTATGTGAAAGGAAGGGAAAAAATATTCCATTCATGTGAAAATCAGAAGAGAGAAGGTATAGGCCATTCTCACATCAGATAAAATTGACTGAAAGCTAAGAGAGGGAAAGAAAAACAACAAGGGTCATTGCATAATGGTAAAGGGAGCAACTCAACAAGAAAAAATAACAATTGTAAATACATATGACACAGGAGTTCCCAGAAATTAAAGCAAATTTTACTAGAGCTAATAATAAAAAAAAAGCACCATTGTAAATGCAGGAATCTCAATACCCCACAGAAAGAGCTTGAGAAATCATCAAGGCAGAAAACAAAGAAATAAGGAACTTATTAAACCAAACTCTCAATCAAATGGATCTAAGAGACATTTACAGAACATTCTACCCCCAAACTACAGAACATACATTCTTACCAGAATTACATGAGATGGTCTCCAAGATCAATTATATCTTAGGCTACAAAATAGGTATTAACAAATTTTTAAAAAATCAAAATCATATCATGTACCTTTTGAGACCATAGTGGAATAATATTAGAAATCAACCACAAGAGAAACACCCAAAACCACACAAAGTTATAGAAATTAAAAAAAAAAAAAAACCTGCTGCAGAATAATCATTGGGTCAAGAATGAAATTAAGATGGAAATCCCAATTTTTCAAACTGAATAACAAAGGGGGAAGAAGCTATCAAAATCTATGGATACAGCAAAAGCATTCCTCAGGAGAAAATTCATAGCCTTAAACGCCTACATGTGAAAGAGAGAAAGATCATAAATTAACAACCTAATGTTGTACCAAAAAGAACCAGAAAGGAAGAACAAGCCAAACTCAAAGTTAGCAGAAGAAAAGAAATAATGAAAGTCAGAGCAGAACTAAATGAATTGGAAAATAAAAAGATAATAGTATGGATTAATGAAACAAACAAACAAAAACTGGTTCTTTGAAAATATAAACAAAATCAACAGACCTATTGCTTGATTCATGAAGAAGGGAAGAGAAAGAACCCAAATAAGCTCAATTAGAGACGGAAAGTAACATTACAACTGGTACTGCAAAAAAACAAAACATCATTTATGAATACTATGTAAATTTCTACACACAAATTAGTGTCATAGAGGAAATGGACAAGTTACCAGAAACACACAACCTCTCAAGACCTAACAAGGAAGAAACAGAACTCCTAAACCTAACAAGGAAGAAACAGAACTCTTAAACATATGAATAATGAACAGTGAGATTGAAATAGTAATTAAAAAAAAAAAAACAAAAACCTCCTAACAAAAGTAATCCCTGGGCCAGATGGATTCACAGCTGAATTCAAGCCTGTACCCAACTGCAGAAATTATTCCATGACATTGAGAAGGAGGAAATGCTCTCCAACTCATTCTACAAAGCCATTATCACCTTGATACCAGAGCCAGACTAGGAAAGGACACCCCTACACACACACACACACACACACACACACACACGCACTACACACCCTTATGAACATAGTTGCAAAAATCCTCAATGAAATACTAGCAGACTGAATTCAACAGCACATCAAAATAATAACAATAATGATAATGATAATAATAATAATAATCCAGCAGGATGAAGTTGTCTTCATCCCAGGGATGCAAGTATGGTTCACTGTATGTAAATCAATAAATGTGACCCACAACATGAACAGAAGCAAAAGCAAGGACCATAGGATTATCTCACCAGATGTAGAAAAAGTATTTGAAAAAATCCAAGACCCTTTCATGATAAAAACCCTTAACACACTAGGCATAGAAGAAACACATCTCAGAATTACTACATGTAAAAGCCATATATAACAAACCCACAACCAAAAACATACTGAATGGAGAAAATTCAAAAGAATTTCCTCCTAAGAACTGGAACAAGACAAGGGTTGCTATTGTCACCACTTCTTTTTTTTTTTTTTTTTTTATTTTTTTATAGACAGAGTCTCACTTTCTCACCCTCGATAGAGTGCTATGGCATCACAGCTCACAGCAACCTCCAACTCCTGAGCTTAGGTGATTCTCTTGCCTCAGCCTTCCGAGTAGCTGGAACTACAGGTGCCCGCCACAATGCCCGGCTATTTTTTTGTTGCAGTTTGGCTGGGCCAGGTTTGAACCTGCCACCCTCAGTATATGGGGCTGGCGCCCTACGCACAGAACTACAGGCGCCACCCAGCACCACTTCTACTCAGCATAGTGCTGGAAGTCCTACCTAGCCAGAGCAATCAGGCAAGAGAAAGAAATAAAGGGTATCCAAATCAGGAAAGAGGAGGTCAGCTATAAAAACAAACACCGCATGCATTCAGTACTAAACAGAAATTAGTAGGTTAACACCTGCAAGCTCACATAAGAGAAAAAACTCAATGAAACTCAAGTAGGAGGTTGGGGGAAGAAGATGGGTAAATTTCTACCCAATGAGTACGCTACACAAATATATTGCACACTTTCCGGGTGAAGGATATACCCACAACTCAGACTTTAACCCTACAAAAGCAAACTACGTAACATAATCATGTGTACCTCCATATTAATCTGAAACAAACAGAAGTATAGTTCTTTGCTGACAATATGATCTTGTACTACATATCTAGAAAACCCTAAGGACTCTTCCAGAGTCTTTTGGAATTGATAAATAAATTCAGCAAAGTCTCAGGCTACAAAATCAGCATACATAAACCTATAGCATTTCTATACATCAATAATAGTCAAACGGAGAGTAAAATCAAAGACTCAATGCCATTCACAATAGCTACAAAGAAGGTGAAATATCTAGAAACATGCTTAGCTAAGGATGTGTACAAAGATAACTTAATCTGTACAAAGATAACTATAAAACTCTGAGGAAAGAAATCACAGAGGTTACAAACAAATAGAAAAACATATCAAGCTCATGGATTAGTAGAATCAACACTGTTAAAATTTCCATACTATCCAAAGTGATTTACACATTTACGGCAATCCCCATCAAGTTACCCAAGTCTTACTTCATCAACCTAGAAAAAATAATTCTATGCTTTATTTGGAACCAGAAATAAGTTTCAATAGCCATAGTAATCTTAAGCAAAAATGACAAAACTGGAAGCATCACTTTACTAGACTTCAAACTATTAAATATATTACAAGACTATAGTAACCAAAATCTCTGGTACTGACACAAAAATAAAAGACATAGACCAATAGAACAGAATAAAGAACCCAGACAAAACCATCCACCAATCTTTCACAAAGAAAACAACAGTGTACACTGGGGAAAGAAGTCCTATTCAATTAATGGTGGTGGGAAAATTGGAAAGCCTCATTCAAAAGAATTAAACAGGACCAATAACTCTTACCACTCACAATAGTTTAAGATAAATAAAATACTTAAATCTAAGACATGAAACTATAAGAAATCTAGAGGAAAATGTAGGAAAAACTCTTCTAGATATTGGCCTAGGCAAAGAATTTATGACTAAAGCCCCAGCAGTAATCATAGAAAAAACAAAAATTTATAAAATATTTATAAAACTTAAAAGCTTCTGCACAGCTAAAGAAACAATTAATAAAGCAAATATACAACCTACATAATGGGAGAAGATATTTGCAAGCTACACATTTGATAAAGGGTTAATATCCAGAATCTACAAAGAACTCAAGCAAATCAATAAGAAAAAAAAAAAAAAAAAAACCTATTATAAAGTGGACATAAACAGAAGCTTCTCAAAAGAATAAAGACAAATGTCCAACAAACATATGAAAAAATACTTGATGTCCCCAATTATCAGGAAAGTACAAAATAAAATCACAATGAGATTTCACCTTATCCAAGTTAGAATTGCTGTTATTAAAGAGTCCAATAGATGCTCTGATGCAGAGAGAAAGGAACACTTATACACTGTTAGTGAGATTGCAAATTATTACAAACTACATGAAAAACAGTAGGGATATTCTTCAAAGTACTAAAAGTATACATACCACTTGATTCAGCAATGCTCTTATTGGGTATCTGCCCAAAGGAAAATAAGAATTTTCATTAAAAAGACACCTGCACTTGAACATTTATTTATTGCACCACTATTCACAATTGCAAAGATGTGTAATTAACTCAAGTGTTCATCGGTTCATGAGTGGATTGATAAAATGTGGCATATGTATACCATGGAGTACTATTCAGCCATAAAAAGATGAATTTTTCCTTTTTCAACAATCTTGATGGAGCTGGAGACCATTCTCCTAAGTGATGTATCTCAAGAATGGAGCAACCAAAGGCTAGATGCAATGGCTCGCACCTGTAATCCTAGCACTCTGGGAGGCTGAGGTGGATGGATTCCTTTAATTCAGGAATTTAAGACCAGCTTGAATAAGAATAAGACCCCATCTCTACCAAAAATAGAAAAATTATCTGGGCATAGTCCCAGTTACTCAGGAGGCTGAAGCAAGCAGATAGCTTGAACCCAAAATGCTGTGAACTATGATGATGTCATGGCACTCTACCCAAGGGGCTCTGTCTCAAAAACAAACAAAAATAAATACATTTTTTAAAAAAGGAAGAAGGGCGGCACCTGCGGCTCAGTAGTAGGGTGCCAGCCCCATATACTGAGGGTGGTGGGTTCAAACTTGGCCCAGGCCAAACTGCAACAAAAAAAAATAGCCGGGCATTGTGGTGGGCGCCTGGAGTCCCAGCTACTTGGGAGACTGAGGCAAGAGAATCGCTTAAGCCCAGGAACTGGAGGTTGCTGTGAGCTGTGTGATGCCACAGCACTCTACAGAGGGCAATAAAGTGTGATTCTGTCTATACCACAAAAAAAAAAAAAAAAAAAGGAAGAAGAATGAAGTAGCCAAAAAACTCTCTATTTAAATTGGAACTAACTGACGAGCACTAACTGATATTTACACACAGGACAGCAAAACTAGTGGAAATCAACTGGGGGAGGGGAGGGAAGTGAAGGAGCAAAACCTACTTAATGTGTACAATGAGCACTGTTGGGATAATAGACACATCTAAGCTGGGCCTCAAGCATTTCGAAAACAATCCTTGTAACCTAAAACATTTGCACCCTCTTAATATATTGAAACAAAAAAATATAAATAGAAAAAGATATTTGAGGCGGGAAAGATCATGATCACAGCATGCTTTAGGAAAAATCAACCCTGGTACTAGGTGCAAGGTAGTATAGGAGCAGGGAAATCATCAAGGAGCCTCATGCAGTAAATAGGTGAGATGAAAATGAGTAACAAGGATGAAACATCAATGTGCTGGCAGTGGAACTGATCTTAGGAACATTACAATAGTCAATTGACATACTTTAGATCCTGATAAGAGGAAGAGACTAAGCTTCCCAGAGTCCCCATGCACCTTGTGTGCTTCTCTGCTTCCCTTCTGATGCTTCCTGGGATCACTTCCCAAATAAATTACCCAGGTTCAAAGAAGAATAAGGAGGAAGAGGAAAGAAAAAAGAAGGGAAGGGGACATGGAGGGAAGGAGGAAAGAAAGAAAAAAAAAAAAAGAAGGATGGAATGAAGGAAAGAAGGAAAGGGGGGAGAGAAAGAGGGATTGCAAGAAAGATGGAGTCCTTGGAGAAAATGAGAGTTTTCATTTTGGCGGGTTAGTTCAAGAGAGAATTATATGCAGACACATATATTGAAATGGTGCGTTTACATTAGAGCTTCCCAAAGGCAGAATAGAAAGATTTGTTGTAAAATGATAAATGGAGGAGGAAGCATTGACTTGGAAAATGTTGGCAAAGGAGGTTGTTGAAGTGAGTAAACAATTGAAGGGAGTGCACATTATACATGGGATGAGAATGAAAGGGAACAACAGAGAAAAGAACTGGCAGATTCATGATTAGATATGAACCATGGGTGTAACACTTGCAGTCTGATCTGTATGTGGCAGGGAAATCGCAGGCAGCCTTTGAGAAGAGTGACCAACAGAGTGACCCTTATAGAAGATCTAGTCTAAGAGCAGAAATGGGGAGGGCAGTCCACAGGTGGAACACGAGAGTTTTATTTGGCTGAGGTGTTAAAATTTGTATACAATTTACAAATCCAGCTGGCAGGCAATGAATCCCCTTTTCCTCTGGGTTTCTGAAACACTTGTTTTTACTTTAATTAGAGCACTTATCCAAATCCTCTTACACTTTTTCTGTTTCAATTTTGCTTTCCCCATGGACTAAGAGCCCTTTCTGAACACTTGCTGTCTTTTCATACATGTGTCCCTATGTATGAAACATTTAACCTGGCACAGTCCCGCCCTGACACAAGAAGGCATTGAGCAAAATGTTGTTTGGCGAATAAATGAATAAGAAGCTGTCATAATACTTAAGACATGGTGGATTGGCCCTCTACCAAAAGAATGACAGCAGGAAAGGAGGAAAAGGACATCAGAAACATTAAAAAAAAAAAATCATCAGGATATGGTGAAAAACAGCAGGAGGTATGATGCAACTGTACAAGTGGGGATGCTAGAAAATGTGTATGTGTAGATCCACACCCAGAAACCTTGCTGACCCTCTTATTTGACCAGCTGATATTTGTTGGAGTCCGGGAGTGGGGTGGAAAATAGGAGAATTAAAGGGATGGATGAGAGGGAGTAAGGAATGATTGTCCCATTCTACAATTTAAGAATCATAAGGCAAATTCAAAGCTACTCAGTCTCACAAGCTGAGACTTTAGACATAGATAAATAATTAAAACTAGGATAAGCTATTGATGCTCTGGCAATATTTTTAAGATCTATGAGATTCTAATTCCAAAGGAAAGTCTTTGTGTTTTGACAAAAATTCTATATAATATGCAAAAATTACATTTTATCAGTATCAACCATCACTTACAGAACGCCTTCAGGGAGCACATGTATAGTGTATATTACATGTAAGTGTATGAAAATTTGGTGACTAAATGGTTTCAAGGGAGTTAACACAATACAATTAATGGTTTAAATCTCAAATGAAGCAGAAACAAAGGCAAGGCACATTACTATACACAGAGTGAATTGAGTGTCAGAACATCCCAAAAGAACAGAATTGATGAAATTTATAATATGATCAATACAAATACAGTAAATAAGCTGGAAATAATAAAACTTATAGTTTATAATGGAGGGGAATATGTATTAATATAAAATTATAAATACATAGAGATATTTACTATAAATTATTATTCACTTAATTATAGTAAAACCTTCATAGTTGCTCACTTTCCTACACTGACCACCTCCCTAAGTTAACTAAATTTCATAGACCAGGAATGTACCACATGTACTCAATGGCAGTTCCTTTTGTTGACGACCTCTATATGTTGAACAGTTTGTTATAGGCCTTTGAGAGGTCAGCTTACAGAGGTTCTACTGTATTTTGAAAATACATAGAAACTTTCTAAATCATATTAAATTAGCAAGTATTTTGATTTGCATTTCCCTAATGATTGGAGACATTGAGAATTTTTTCATGAGTTTCTTGGCCATTCCTATATCTTCATTTGAAAAGTTTTTGTTCATGTCTTTTGCCCACTTTTTAATGAGGCTGTATGGTTATTTCTTGCGGATTTGCTTGAGTTCTTTGTAGAGTCTGGTTATCAGCCCTTTACCAGATGTATAGCATGCAAATATCTATTTGCTCTTTTGATTGTATCCTTGGCTGTGCAGAAGCTTTTAATTTTGATCAGATCTCATTTATTTATTTGTGTTGTTACTGTAATTGGGGGTTTCTTCATTAATTCTTTTCCTAAGACAATATCAATTTTTTCCAACATTTTCTTCTGGGATTTTTGTAGGTTCCTACCTTAAGTTTAAGTCTTTTATCCACTATGAGTTAATTTTTCTGAGAGGTACAGAACCTGTTTCAGTCTTTTACATGTGGCTGCCCTGTTTTTCCAGCACCATTTATTGGACAGAGATTTCTTCCCCCAATGTATGTTTTTATCTATTTTTTCCAAAGTCAGGTGAGAACAGATGCCAATTTCTTAGTTTTCAATCATCCTAGTAATACTAGCATTGGTCAGATACCTAATACCTTTGTATTAATCCTTAAACCTTACTTTAACAAGGACAAGGAACAGAAATGACTTTGAAAGCCTGAATATAACAATTGAGCATTTATAGAACCAGGAACACCACTAGCACAGAATATGCAGGGCAATCGGAATGAAATCCCTCTTTCACTATATTGCTTTAAAGTGTTTTAAGTTTGCTTACCAACTATTAAATCACATGAATACAAACACACTTTCATGCACCTAGTAGAAAGCATAGTAAAGCAATGAAGATTATTATAAAAAAAAGACTTTGAAATAACTAAATCTGTTTCAATTTCTTTTCCCTATACCAACTAATATAAATGTGTACCAGGAAAATTTTATCATGTGTATGTATCACTTCTAGGAAAATCACTGGGTCAAAATTGAGGAATTTACCTAGTAATTGGGTCTCATTTTTGTCATATCTTAAAGAATGTAAGGTGTCCATGGGCTTTGACAGCCAATGTTTGTCCATTCTAATCAAGTTTCCCTCTGAAACTCTGGTTCCCTAAGGAGAGAAAGCCGTTACAGAGCCAGGAGTCCCAGAGGAAACAGACAAAATAGAAAACTTCATATCAGTGGTCCAAATACCAATTCAGCCTCCCATAAAAGATAATATTATGATTTAACTGGTTCAATCAAAGAAGTAATCCTAAGATTCAGTGTGTGTATCTTGGGCTTTTCAAAGAAAAAGAGGTTATAGTTAGGACACAAATTTAACTGCAGAGGGAGAGAAGATACTATAATTTCTCCTGCCAAAAGAATCAATAATTAATGTCTTAACCTGTCTTTCTCTTTCTTTCTCACTCATTCTTTAGCTCAAGAAACAGACTTTGTGTATATTCTGTCCTATTATTTATGGGCAAGGTTGAGGTAATAGGAAAGTTTGTCAGTAGCCCCTTTCTGCAGTCCTGGGAGGGAAATTTCCTGATCTATAAGTTATCAGAACTCACACCTCTAAAAAGGATTTCTCTTTGTGACCTTCATGTCTTATTTTCTCGTGATTATTACCTCTAATTACAAAGAGACTCAACACTACTAAAAAGAAATTCTCAGAATTCAAGGTATTTACAGTATTCTTATGGGAGGTCAGTTTCTCCAAGAGAATGTATTGGATTATGTATTATTATATCTTCACTTATATATCTTCTTAAATCTGATGATGACAATCAATAAGAATGGTTTAGATTTTTTCATAAGGTACATGAACTACAAATAAACAGTCCAAAATCTTAGTAACATTAGCCTTCAAAACAATGCAATTGGCAAATGTCATCCTACAGGCTAAGGGACTCCCCTGTTCTCATTGTTACTTATGCTTTTTTCCATACAGTTTGGATGAGAAGTTAAACCATCATAAGCAGACTTTTAAAAGGTATCAATAAATAAGAGCTCAGTGTCCATGGCTGTTCATTACAATTAGAAAGAACAATAGGGAAAGAGAAGGATGGACTCAAAGAATACTTTCCACTGACTCTAAAAATCATAGAATTTGGGCTCAGAGAGTAGCAGCATCACAACCTGCTTTCCTTCACCTTGACCCGCTAAGGCTTTAAAGGCTGTTTCTTGAAGCAGTTTCAGCATTAATGGCTTTCATTTACCTCTTCCTACAAAGAATCTTACAAGAGGTAATACAATTGTTTTTATTTTATTTGAGATTAGCCAAGTTTTTATTACACTCAGAAAAGCTACTGTCCAGCTAATCATTTGGACACCAACTTCACATCACTGGAAATAACAGGAAAAGTCAGATGGAGACAGCCTAGGAGACCAGAGCTTCTTTCTGGTTATTGGAAGCCAAGTCTATTTTTGTTCTAGAAGTTCAATAAGTTGGAGTGTTTTTTTGCATCTTAATCTGTTTCTGGTCCAGGATAAACTCACAAAGAGCTTTCCTTATCTTTGTGTTTTTAGGCCAACCTTCCGTTAAACTAAAAACTCCACCCTTTTGTACCTTTTTCTGGTAGCACATTTGAGTTGTTATTGGGTGTTTGGTTCCGCTAAACCCAGAGTCATTATTTCTCTTCTAGAGCAGGCAGAAAGGTATCTCAAATTTGCTTATGAATAGATTGTCTCCTACCTGGAAGCAGAGAAGTACTATGATTTTATTTTATTTATTTATTCATTTTTTATATCAATAAATTTTTATTTTATTTTATTTTTAATTCTTTATTAAATAATAACTGCGTACATTAATGCATTTATGAGGTACAATGTGCTGATTTGACATATAATGTGGAATGTGATTTACTGTGATTTTAAAAATACAGGACCAGAGCCAGGCATGGTGGCTCATGCCTGTAATCCCAGCACTTGGGAGGCTGAGGCAGGTAGATTGCCTGAGTTCAGAGGCTTGAGACAAACCTGAGCCAGAGTGAGACCTCATGTCTAAAAATAGCTGGGGATTGTGGCGGGTGCCTGTAGTCCCAGCTACTCAGGAGGCTGAGGCAAGAGAATTGCTTGAGCCCAAGTGTTGGAGGTTGTAAGCTGTGATACCACTGCACTCTACTGAGGGCGACAAAGTGAGACTTTGCCTAAAAAAAAAAAAAAGTGACACAGATGCATCTTTATGTATGTACATGCACTGACCATCTCTAGGAGTGTACACAAGACATGGATAACAACGGGTTCTTCTGGGGAAGGGAACAGAGATGTCCAGGATTACTAAGTAAAATGGAGACTTACACTTTTTGATGGTGGCATCTTTTTACAATACTTTATATTATGCTTCTCTTTGGATAACCAAAAGAATTTAGGATATACATGAAAAATTTCTAGAAGTATAGACAAGAAGAGTTAATATTAGTTAACACTAAGAAATGGGATGGGGATTTTGGAATAGGTAGGAGACAACAGTTTATTCTTAAAACTTTTAATTATGAAGGTAAATTTTAATGTAACTTTAAAAACGGGATAAACTAAAGGAAAAAAAGGTTATAATTTCTAATCTAATTATTTCTAAAATATCGTGTGCCCTTCTGAAGAGGAATTATGGAAATAAGCAAACCAGCTCCTCACACACAGATACACTAGAAAAACCAGACACAGACATCACTGGCTTGACTGAGCGTGATTTTACATTTCACTAGCAAAGCTGAGTTGTCCAAGTAGCATGCCTGGTTTATCACAAAACTAAGTCATTTTTTTAATTTTCAGGTCATTAACAATATGTCAAACACTGCTGTCATTGTCAAGACCACATGAGAGAAACATAATTCTAGTTCCCAATACCTGTACTAGTAATTTATGCAACATGTTTCCTTATAAGACACTCTGAAGTTTGATTAAAACAGAGACACATCTGCAGATCTGAATTCAGGAGTTTCCTGGAGAAATTGGGTAAGAAACGAAATATATCCCCACATTTCACTTTCTCTTCATGGCAACTGGCTGTAGGAACCAGTGAAGTGAAAATACTCCAGAGTAGTGAAAATTCTTTACCAAGTATTCACTCAAATTTTCAAAGGTATGCCAGACTTCATTAAAGAATTAATTCAGGAGTTCCAATGTGTGTGTGTGTGGAGGGTATATTTACATCACTTTTACTTTGTGTTCTGTGAAAAATAATGACGGTAACAAAGGTAGTGTTTCTCAATGTGTAGCCATGAATAGCCTGCATCGGAATAATTAAAATGTCTAAAATGCAGACTTATATTCCACTACCCTACCCTTGAAACATTCTAAATCACCGTCCCTGTAGGGAGAGCCTCAAATCTATATTTAGAGCAATTCCTCACATGTATAATTGTTGGAGATTCATAGGTCTAAGAAACAAAGGCAATGATAATACCGTAGCTGACATTGTTCAAGTACCTTCTATTTTCCAGTTACTGTTACCATCTCCCCCTTCACATGCAACCCTCATTCCTCACCTGGACCACTTCCTTACCTCTCACTTAGAATCCCTTATTACACTTTTATTTCACTACCACCACCCCACAGTAGCCAAAGCTTGTCAGAGGAAAACCACCTCCTTCTAGTCTTCTAATGTGATCTGACCTCACTCAGAATAAAATCCAAAAATTTCCCCATGAACTTTAAGATCTCTCATGGATCAGCCCCTCTATCTTCTTTAACCACTATCCTTACCTCCCTTCCGCTGCTCCAGCAACTTCACAACTTTCCATTCTGTTTATTGGACACATCAAGGACACTCTTACTTCTAATTCTTTCCACTTACTATTCCCTCTTCCTTTCTAGTCTTCCTTGAGTTACATACAAGGTATACTCTTTCAATCAAGCACTCATTTAAATAAATATTTCCTCTTCAGAGAGATCCCTCTATGGCAAGCAGCTCCTAAGATGCTGTCCAGAGTCACCTTATATAATTCCCTCTCTTGGAATAATGCTCGGATCAAGAGTATAGGAACATTGAAGGGATGTCATTTGCATGACTAGGTTGTGAAGATTGCTACTTCTGTCTTGGTAGCAGAATCTCTCTCTTGCTGGCTTTGGTGAAACAAGCGACCATGTTGGTGAGGCCCACATGGCAAAGAGCTAGGTGCAGCATCTGATCCCCAGTCAGCATGGGCCTGAGGCACTCAGCCTAACAGCTCCCAAGGATTGAGATCTAGTCAAGACCACAAGGGAGCTTCCCCAGTCAAGCCTTCAGATGAGACCCTTACTCTTGAGACTTCGTGATTACAAACTTGTAACAAATCTCACCTAGATTCTTAATCCACAGAAACTCTAAAAAAAAATTAATATGTTTTGCTTTAAGCTGCTCACTTTGAGAGTAATATTTTGCTTATCCATACATAGGTAGCAATTGCAACTTCCTTGCCTAGCTTTTATAAAATAGCACCTCCCATTCATTTTGTCTCCCAGTCTTGCTTTTTGCTTTGTTTCTTCCTAGTTCATATCACCATCTAATGCTATATATGTGTATACATGCAATTTTTTCTCTGTCTTCACTTGTTGGAATACTAACCACATTTGTTCATTGTTACACTTCAATGTCCTAGAATTGTTCTGGCACATTATAAATTCTTAATAAATGTTTGCTGAATTAGTGCACTACTCATTAAATTCTTCCAATCAATGCATTATATGTGTGCATTACTATTTTGTGATGAGGAAACAGGTGTAGAGACTTTAAGAACTTGTCATATCACAGCTAATATGTGAGTAGTAGAGGTGGAATTTGAATCCAATCTATGTTATTCTTTACTTTCTCAATTGTTACATATAACAATGTTTATCAAACTGGAGGTTCACAAACGACTTAGGATTTTAGACTAATTCACAGTGGTTTATAATTTTCTTAAAATTAAAATAAATGTGTTTATGACCTTAAAATATAAACATATTCTGAGACATCTCAATGACCATTATTTTACATAATCTTGAGACACCAGTATGGAAGTTTGTATATGTGAGCAGGTCAGTTCTTTCTTCTTCTTCTTCTTCTTCTTCTTCTTCTTCTTCTTCTTCTTCTTCTTCTTCTTCCTCTTTTTTTTTTTTTTTTTAATTAAATCATAGCTGTATACATTAATGTCATCATGGGGCACCATACACTGGTTTTATAGACCATTTGACATATTTCATCACACTGGTTAACATAGCCTTCCTGGCATTTTCTTGTGTTATTGTGTTAAGACATTTATATTCTGCATTTACTAAGTTTCACATATGTCCTTGTAAGATGCACCACAGGTGTAATGCCACCAATCATCCTCCCTCTGCCCATCCTTCCCTTCCCTCCCCTCCCTTTCCCCCTTCTCCCTATTCTTAGGTTATAACTTGGTTATAGCTTTCATGTGAAAGCCCTAAATTAGTTTCACAGTAGAGCTGAGTACATTGGATCCTTTTTCTTCCATTCTTGAGATACTTTACTAAGAAGAATATGTTCCAGCTCCATCCATGTAAACATGAAAGAAGTAAAGTCTCCACTTCTCTTTAAAGCTGCATAATATTTCATGGTGTACATATACCACAATTTATTAATCCATTCATGGATTAATGGGCACTTGGGCTTTTTCCATGACTTAGCAATTATGAATTGGGCTGCAATAAACATTCTGGTACAAATATCTTTGTTATAATGTGATTTTTGGTCTTCTGGGTATATACCTAGTAGTGAAATTATAGGACTGAATGGCAGGTCTATTTTTAGATCTCTAAGTGTTCTCCAAACATCTTTCCAAAAGGAAAGTATTAATTTGCATTCCCACCAGCAGTGTAGAAGTGTTCTCTTTTCTCTGCATCCATGCCAACATCTGGTTTTGGGATTTTGTGATATGCACAAATCTTCCTGGAGTTAAATGATATCTCAAAGTAGTTTTAATTTGCATTTCTCTGATGATTAAGGATGATCATTTTTTCATATGTCTGTAGGCCGTGCGCCTGTCTTCTTCAGAGAAGTTTCTCTTCAAGTCCCTTGCTTACCCTGAGATCATCTGTCTTCTTTAGAGAAGGTCCTTTTCATCTCTGGTGGCCATTGATGCAAAGGATTGTTGGCTCTTTTTATGTTGCTTAGTTTGAGTTCTCTGTAGATTGTAGTTATCAATCTTTTGTCCGATTTATAACATGCAGATATTTTTTTCCCATTCTAATGATTGTCTATTTGCTTTGATTGTTGACGAAACCCTAAGAGAATAAATAGCAGAAGATTTTACCAAATGGAATAACATACCAGGCTCATGGCGGGGAAGAATCAATGTTGTTCAAATGTCTATACTTTCCAAAGCAATGTACAGATTCAATGCAATCCCCATTAAAATACCATCATCATACTTTCAAGACTTGGAAAAACGAATTCTTCATTTTGCATGGAACCTTTTTGTAGCTACATTTTATATAGCTAAAGCAATTCTTAGTAATTAAAACAAAGGTAGGAGCTTCAGCCTACTACAAGACCATAGTGATCAAAACAGCATGGTATTGGCACAAAAATAGAGACACAGACACCAGGAACTGAAAAGAAAACCATGAAATTAAGCTAGCATCTTAACAGCCACCTAATCTTTGGTAAACCAAACAAGAACATACACTGGGGGAAAGAATCCCTATTCAGTAAATGGTGCTGGGAGAACTGGATAAGCACATGTAAAAGACTGAAACTGGACTCGCACCTTTTGCCACTCACTAAAATTGATTCAAGACGTATGAAAGATCTAAATGTAAGACATGAAACAATAAAAATCCTTAAAGAAAGTGGGGGAAAACACTTGAAGGTATCGGCTTGGGAAAAGACTTTATGAAGAAGACTTCATTGGCAGTTGCAACAGCAGCAAAAATAAACAAATGGGACTTAATTAAACTGAATAGCTTCTGTTCGGCTAAGGAGACAACCACCAAAGCAAGTAGACAGTCATCGCATATTTTTCTACGTACTGGTCTTTTAGTGTTTTAAACAATTCCCTATGTCATAGCAAGATCACATCTTTAAACTGTAGCAGTATATACAGGAGGTGATTTTAAATCTATTGGAAATAATATGATTATAGTTATACAAACTATACATATGTAAACACATAAATAGAATTCACTAAGTGAAACATAGATGTAAGTAAATTACTCCTTTGAGGATATATCATTTATGTGTGCATAATGATTATTTGTAAAAACAGACAAGTTATAATGGACACCTTTATATTTAACAAACAAGTCAAGGGAAAAATGAGAAGGGTACTTATTGAGCGTCTGCTATGAACTTGCTGCTGAATTTATCTCATTTAATGTTAATAACCTTGAAGGTATTTTTCTCTGTAGATAATGCTTAGAGAGATGAGGTAATTTTCTCTGAATTATGAAGTTTGAAAATCAGACTCCAGTCTTGTTTTAGAGTCTGTGCCATTTTTGCTGTGCCATACTCAAAATTGCTTTCATCCATCTATTCGTTCATCTATCATAACTCTTAACACAGAGAGTTAGAAAGAAGAAACCCCCCCCCCCTTAATCTCACCAAAGGTAGGCTAATTTAAAAGAAACAAAATTGAAAGCAGTGAAAAGTAAAAAAGAAAAATTACTAGTGTTTCCTAAGGTTGTGAGATGGAATATGTTTTATATGAAATGAAGCCTTTGGTCTTCAATAAGTTAGTTTAGAAAACTTCAGATTGAAAAAGTTGGAAGAATTTCTTTTCTGAGGTATTTCTTTGGGACTTTAATGTGCTAAAATTTCATATAAATTTCCAATAGTTGGATATTATATACAGAATTTCCCAGCTTATTCTCCATGAAACCTATTTTTTCCAGGTGTTTCTCAGATGATTAAAATTCTTTGAGATATGCTGGAGCTATTTATAAAAAGGAAGAAAAAAACAAATGGAAAATGTTTATGAAGTAAAACATCTACAGAACTCACACAAAGTATAGACTATTTCTTATTCCCACTGACCAAATAAAAATCCTTCACAATAAATGGGGCATCCTACATAAATAAGTGGGGCATCCCAGAGTACTCAGGAGGATATTGCCTTAGTTGTAGGGGGAAAATAGCTATAATACTAAAGGCTTCCCTGGTAATGCTTAACAAAATGTAAAAAGAAGCCTGAAAAAGATCAGTTACTTCCAAGAATCTCAGAGCATAGCTCAAGAATATTTAAAGGAATACAGAAATATTTAACACATAACCAGGAAAATATTTGCACTATTTAGACCCAGTAAAAAATTACCAAGCATGCAAGAAGCATGAAAATAGGACCTATAATGGTGAGAAAAATCAATAGAAACAGTCATAGACTTGACAGATGATATAATTAGTAGAGAAGGATAATTACAAGTTGTAACTGTATCTTATGTGTGTAAAATGGTGGAAGAAAGCATGACTATGTTGAAGAAAGACATGCAAGATGTGAAACAGTCCTAAATGAAACATCTTTAGATAAATAGCATGTCTTAATACAATAAGTGAGATTAACAGCAGAGGAAAAGATCCGTGAACCTGAAAACACAGGAATAGAATTATGTAAAACAAAACAAAGGGAAAACATCATAAGAGGAGCATTGATGTGCCGGAATACTTAAAGCCATCTAGAAAATATATAATTGGAATACCCCAAAAGCAGCAGTGGGTTGGGAGAGAAGACAAAAAGTATTTGTAGAAATAATGGCCAGAATTTTCCAAATTTGAAGAAAACTGTAAACTAATATGTCAAAGAAGCCATTGAACCCCAAATACAGGAAATGAACAGAACTACAAAGCACATAATCAAATTGCCTAAAACTAGTGAAAAGAGAAAAATTTAGGAGTAGCCGAAGGGAAAAAAATATATATATACAAACTAACAAAAATAAGACTTAACAGAAGATTTCTAATCATAAACAATGTAAGCCAAAAGAGAGTAAGGCAATATTTTAAAGCTTATTTATTAAAGTTCCATATGATCTATTCTGGAGAATGTCGCATTCTTTTCTTCCTAAAAGAAACATTAAAAAAAATTTTTTTTTTTTTTTGTTAAAAGAAATAGAGGTGTCTGTATTTTCATATTCTTATGAATCTAAAATAAGTGGTAGCAGATTATACAAACTTCTGTACTTTTTTTTTTCATTTGAGGATATGTTTTGGAATTTTTGTCATTATAGAACGTGGAATAAGCTTATACATACATATATAGGCATATCTGTCTCATATACTTACCTCTATTATAGATATTAGCTCATTTCTTTCATTAACTGCACAGTATTCCTAGACTTTTTTTTTTTTTTTTTTTTTTTTGCAGTTTTTGGCTGGGGCTGGGTTTGAACCCGCCACCTCCGGCATATGGGGCCGGTGCCCTACCCCGTTGAGCCACAGGCGTTGCCCCCTTTATTTATTTTTTTAAAGAGAGGCCTAGTCTTGCTTTGTTGCCCAAGTTGGAGTGTAGTCGCTATTCACAAGTGTGATCATAGTGCAGTGCAACCTTGAATTTCTGGGCTTAAGTGATCTCCTTGCCTTCTACTACCCAGTAGTGGTTATTACAGGTGTATGCCACTATGTTTAGCTGGAGTATTTTTTTAATGCAAATTCCAGGCATAGTATTTCACTTGAAACTAATGCCATTTCTGTGACGCATGTGGCCCCATAGCTAAGTGGGTGAAAAAACAGTTACTCTTATTCAGACACTTGCTAAGAATTATCTCATCTAATCTGTTTGGAGTTGCAGATCTGGCTGGACTTGGCTCCTAAGTGAGTTGGGCTCAGGTATGTTCACTGTATATTTATTTTGTATCCTCTGATGAGATCACAGGTAAATTAAAGGAAAGATCTTATGGTGACACAAATTTAAGACTGCAAGCAGACACTTGTGATAGCTCTAAAGACCTAGGTTTAAGATTGTCATAATAGGGCAGCATGAGTGGCTCAAGGAATAGGGCGCCGACCCCATATACCAGAGGTGGTGGGTTCAAACCCAGCCCCACCCAAAAACTGCAAAAAAAAAAAAAAGAAAAAGAAAAAAAGATTGTCATAATACTACTTCTGATCATATTTGACATATGGTCAGAAATGGATAAAGTCATATTTCTAAGCCCAGTGTCACTGGAAAATATACTAGAAGAAGGCTTGGCTCCCATTGCTCAGTGGTTAGGGTGCTGGCTATGTACACTGAGGCTGGTGGGTTTGAACCTGGCCCAAGCCTGTTAAACAATAACTGCAAAATACTGCCCGTAGTCCCAGCTACTTGGGAGGCTGAAGCAAGAGAATCACTTAAGCCCAAGAGTTTGAGGTTGCTGTGAGCTGTGACACCATAGCACTCTCCTGAGGTCCACATAGTGAAACTTTTTGTCTCCAAAAAAAAAGGGGGGGTGGGGTCTCTGGGTCAGTGAGTAGGTCCCCGGCCCCATATACTGAGGGTGGTGGGTTCAAACCCGGCCCCAGCCAAACTGCAACAAAAAAATAGTGAGGCAT
This sequence comes from Loris lydekkerianus, assembly GCA_963574355.1. Taxonomy (NCBI): domain Eukaryota; kingdom Metazoa; phylum Chordata; class Mammalia; order Primates; family Lorisidae; genus Loris; species Loris lydekkerianus. The sequence goes on from CAUYPK010070118.1 coordinate 32,608, forward strand.
TGTGGTGGGTACCTGTAGTCCCAGCTACTCTGGAGGCTGGGGCAAGAGAATCACCTAAGCCCAAGAGCTGGAGGTTGCTGTGAGCTGTGACGCCATGGCACTCTACCCAGGGCAATAAAGTGAGACTCTGTCTCTTAAAAAAAAAAGAAAAAAAGAAAATACACTGGGAGGAACTGTGGACTTTTATATATGTGAGGTTGAAGACTTGAGTTCAATACCACAATCCATTTTGTCCTGGCTCTATAAAATTAGAAATATTTTAAAAAATTGGCTGTATAGTGAACATTTATTCTGTCAGTCATTTTTCTCAGAATATGTTACTATATTCATAGGATAATATAGGAAGTCATGTTAGGAGCCACCTAGTCCAATTTCTTCTGAAAGCAGGCATGTATTTTATAATACCTCTGACAGAAATATCTGTCTTCCCTTTTTTTTTTAATTGTTGGGGATTCACTGATGGTACAGAGAACCAGGTTTATACTGCTTGCATTTGTTAAATCAGCTGAACACGTTAAAAAGTCTTGGTTAATTTATTCATTCATCCATGGGTTTATTCATTTAATATAGGACAAAGAATACACATATAACATGGTCTGTGTTTCCCCAGGTTGTTCAAGTTGTGAGAAGAGAGATACCCACATATACACACATAAATGTGTAGTGGACAAGTGGTGTAGTAAGTGGTAAAAGTTCCTCAGAAGGGGTAGTGATATGAAGGGAGTTATAAAGAATTGTTATCCTAACAATGTCTTCATGTTTGTGAATATGGAATATATCCCTCTATTTATATCTTTTCTTTTTTTTATTAGAGTTTTGTAGTTTTCCTCATGTAGATCTTGCACACACTTTGCTAGATTTATTCCCAAGTATTTTTTTTTATTGGCGCTAATGTAAATAGTGTTGTGTGCTAATGTAAATAGTGTTGTGTTTTTATTTTGAAATTCCACTTGTTTATTGCTGGTATATAGGAAAGCAATTTACTTAATTTTTAGAATTGTGATAAAATATAATATTCACCATTTTAACCATTTGTAAGTGTACACATACAGTGATATAAAGTGTACAGATACAGTGATATTGTTGTGCAACCTTCTCCATCATCCATCTCAACAACTCCTTTTTTTTTTTTAATCTTGTAAAATTGAAACACTACCTATTAAACACAAATTCTTCATTCTCCTTCTCCTGCCAACCACCATTCTACTTTCTGTCTCTGATTTTCACTACTCTAGGTACCTCATATTAGTAAAATCATACAGTATTTGTCTTTTTGACTAGCTTATTTCACTTAGTACACTGTCCTTAAGATTTATCCATATTGTAGACTATGTCAGAATTTGCTTCCTTTTTAAGAGTAATATTCTATTGTATGTGTCTATCACATTTGCCTTATCTGCTCATCCATTGATAAGTAACTGGTTTACTTCCATATGTTAGCTATTGTGAGATTGTTTATGAACGTGGGTGTACGAGTATCTCCTCAAGACCTTGCTTGTAGTTCTTTTGGGTATATAGCCAGAAGTGGAATTGCTGTTGAAATTTACATTTTCAATTTTTTGAGAAATGACCATACTATTTTCCACACTGGTCATAATATTTTATATTCCAACCAGCAGTGCACAAAGGTTCCAATTTCTCATGGCCAGGCACGGTGGCTCATACTAGCACTCTGGGAGGCTGAGGTGGGTAGATAGCTTGAGTTCATGAGTTCAAGCCCAGCCTGAGCAAGTGGGAGACCTTGTCTCAAAAAAAAAAAAAAAAAAAAAAAAAAATAGCTGGTGTGGGGTGGGCACCTAATAATTTCTCAATAAAATAAATTTCTCAAGAGGATTGCTTGAGCCAAAGAATTTAAGGTTGCTGTGAGCTATGATGCCATGACACTCTACTCAGGGTGACCAAATGAGACTCTATCTAAAAAAAAAAAAAAATTATGTAAGGAATAAAATGTGGAGTTAAAAACTGAAGTTACAATAACACTAACTTTTAGACTAATTAATTTTTCTGAAAAAGTGGAAGTCATATGGAAACAAAAATGGAGTTAAAAACGAGGTTACAATAATACTTCCTTTTTTGATTGCTCAGGCATTTACAATTACTGAGATCTTTTTCATACAGTTTGGAGTTGCTGCCTAATATCTTTCATTTCAGTCTATAGGACCTCCTTTAGCATTTCTTGCAGGACAGGTATAGTGATATCTAACTACCTCAGGTTGTATTTATCTGAGAATGCCTTAATTCTTAATTCATTTTTGAAGGACAGTTTTGGCAGATATAGGATTCTTGGTTGATATGTATATTTTTCTTTTTGGCACTTTGAATATATCAGTTCACTGCCTCTTGCCTCCAGTTTCTGATAGAAATCTGCCGATTATCTTATTGAGGATCCTTGTCATTGAAAATTTGCTTTTCTTTTGCCACTTTCAAGATTCTGTCATTTGACAGATCATACTGTGTCTTGGTGTATGTCTGAGTTCATCCTACTTCGAATTTGTGAGTTTCTTGGATGTTTATATTCATGTGTTTTCTTCAGATTTTGGAAGGATTCGACCATTTCTTCAGATAATCTCTCTACTCTTTTCTTTCTTTCTGTTCTCTGAGAATCCTGTAATGCTGGTCTGTTTAATGGTGTACCAAAGGTTGCTTAGACTCAGTTCATTTTTCTTTAACATTTCTTCTTTCTAGTCTTTGATGATTTTAATCGTCCCATCTTAAAGATCTGTGACTTCCTTCTGCCTGTTGAATCCCTATAGTGAATTTTTCTTTCTTTCTTTTTTTTTTTTTTTTAGAGCCAGAGTCTCACTTTGTCGCCCTTGGTAGAGTGCTATGGCATCACAGCTCCAGCTCGTGGGCTTAGGTGATTCTCTTGCCTCAGCCTCTGGAGTAGGTGAGACTACAGGCGCCCGCCTCAATGTCCGGCTATTTTTTGTTGTAGTTTTGCCAGGGCTGGGTTTGAACCTGCCACCCTTGGTATATGGGGCTGGCACCCTACTGACTGAGCCACAGGTGCCGCCCCGTTATAGTGAATTTTTCTTAACAGTTATTGTACTTTACAGTTCTAGAATTTTTTTCTTTTTTTAAGGTTTTTTTGCCTTTTTAAAAAAATTGGTACTTTCATTTTGTTCATTTAGTGTTTTCTTGACTTTTTGCATACCTTTATTTGTTTTTCTGATCATTGTTGCTTCAAAGTCTTTGTCTACCATATCTCCCATCTGGTCTTTCTCCAATATGATTTCTGTAGTTTTTTTTTTTCCTTTGAATGGGCTATACTTGTCTGTTTCTTTTTATGTCTTGTGATTTTTTGTTGTTGTTGTTGTTGAAACTGGACATTTAAATTTGATAATTGTGGGGGTGATAATGTAGTAACTCTGAAAATTAGATTCTCTTCCTCCTCCTGTGTTTGCTGTTTTAAATTTTATGTTTGTATCCTTTTGTTTTTTATTCTTGTGTTCTATCTCTGTGCCAAGATCACTGTGTGGTATAAACTTAGGTACTTTTAGGTATCTTCTGAGCCTGTGCTTTTCCCTACGCATACGTGATGACTTTCTGAATTCTTTTGCATATGCAGTTGCTTTAAATATCCTAATCTTTAAATTTGGTCCCCACAAGGGGCAAAAGATGAAACTTCAGGCTAAGAAAAAAGAAAAAAAGTGCTGAGTGCTTTCAATTCCCTGGAATTTGCTTTAGCAGAGGGGCTAGGGGTGGCAGAAATGGCTTTCTGCTTCTGTGTCTGCATTTCTGTGATTGAAAGCTACAATCAGGAATGACATCAGCAAGGTAATAGAATAGGAATTTCCTGCCTGTTTATCCTTAGAGAAATACTGATTCAGCAATGACCTGTGCACAAAAATACCTTCCTGAGTGCCTTGGAGTCTAGGGGAGAGATTATAGCATCAGAGTGGAACACATAGGAAAAGATGCTTTAATGAAGGTAGGAAGGACATTTCATACTACATTAAGGCACCTCTTCCCTTAAGCCAACAAAATGCAGGGCAGAGCCATACTACCTCTTTCCAGGAGCTCTTCTCTGGGGAAAAATGCGAAGCAAACATCTGCTGTTACTGTGTACTCATGTAATAGGCCTATATTAGGGATCCTGGCACCAGACCAGCTGGTGTGGAATTAGGCTCCAGCTTATCAAAATGTGACAGCACCAAAGAAATATTAGCTGTTTTGTTGCTAGGATTGCAGGAGTCCATGGTGGGGATGTGGCTTTTGGGGGGTCTTTTACTTATCTTTTTCCCACTTTGGCAAGTCTCTCCTGGCTCTGAGTTAGTTCTGGCTGAGCAGACTGCCTTGCTTCCATCTCCTCCTTGTTTTAGGTATTTCCTGTAATTTTTCTGTTGAATACCAGAGTTCTCCCTTGGATATTCTCAAAAGGTGATTATTTATTCACTGGCTCCTCTTAGTGGAAGAGGCAAATACAAGATGCCTCTAGTCAGCCATCTTGAAGCCCCTCTGGATTTTTTTTTTTTAAATTTATTTATTTTTATTGTTAAATTTGCCATTTTGTTTTGTCATTCAGAGTTTCCCCTCGGGGCATTATTATTTGGGTGCTTAATTTAGGACTTTGGCTTAATGTGGTACTTGGTTTCTTTTAAAAATATGTGAGTATACTTATTTGGTTCTAGTAATTATTGCTCAGAGTATTGACTTGACATTTTAGTTGCTTCCTGTTTTTTAGGCATTGTCATCTTTTTTTGATGTTGAGACACAGTCTTACTTTGTCACCCTGGGTAGAGTGCCATGGTGTCACATTTTACAGCAACCTCAAACTCCTGGGCTCAAGTGATTCTCTTGCTTCAGCCTCCCAAGTAACTGGGACGACAGGCACCTGCCCCAACACTCGGCTATTTTTAGAGATGGCGTCTTGCTCTTGCTCAGAGCTGGTCTTGAACTCATGAGCTCAAGCAATTTACCTGCCTTGGCCTCCCAGAGTGCTAGGATTACAGGGGCATTATCATCTTTAGTGGCTATTTGGACAGTGCCTTTTGTGGAAGGTCACCATTAAAATATACTTAAAATCTAGATACTCTCCAAATACATCAACTGAATAGTAGAAATTTTGCTGACCTCAGTGATCCCAGCTTAAAAGTTAATTTTTTTACCTGTATATGTTTGCATTTTGCATATTAATGTTGCTTTCTCATAAATGGGTTTTTCCTATAGTTATTAAAGAGTCCCTTAGTTCAGGATTGAAGTCACATACAGGTTTTGGATATTTTGCTGTAACAAGTGAAATAAGATTCACGTGTATTAGAAACCACTTTAGGTAAGATAACAGTGATAACCTTGTTTTCTGCCTTATGGGGAACAACTCCAACTCTGCATGAGTACTTGCAGGTATGCCTAAGAATTTTCCAGAGGGTTGCTTTCAATTTATTCAGACATATTAGAAAGTACTTACGCAAATCCTCCATGTTCTATGCCATATTTGGAAGATTTAATCTTGGTCTGGCTGTTCTTTCTTCGGTGGTGAGAAGGAGTGTGAGGGTGAGTAGAAAGGCAGGTATTTGGAGTAATTAACTCAGTCATATAAATAATAGCCATCCAACTCAAATTGAGACACTATTTAAGTTTTTAGGCTTTTCATGGTGAGTTCATCAGGAGGACTGGTTTGGAAGCAACCTTCCAAAGGAAACAGCAGGTGCACAATAACAAAACCAAAATTATTTGTGTACTAGAATAGTTCAATAGATTGTATGAGGGACAGCCTACATCAAAATCAGAAAATTATTTAAAATACAGATTCTCACATCTCACCATGAGCTGTCTGAAAAAGAGTCTCTGGGCATGGCAGATAGGGATTTTAACTTATTACTGTTCCACTTGATTTCCACTGATCAAAGAATGAGAATCAAACACTTAAAAGTTTTATTTGAAGGGGCTTAATGCTGCTATTTTATAGAGAAGCATACAGTGTAAAAGATTTTTTTCTCTAGGGTTATTATTTCTCTAAGTGTTCAGATAAAAGATCATCCCTGAGTAGCTCTGAGTTGTGATTGTTAGGAGGGGACTCGTGATTGGTGGTTCATCTTATGCGGAAAGAGATCTGCTGATGGGGCAAGAGGTATTCTGGGTCTTTCACACTGGATGGAGAGAAACCCAGGTGACTATAGGACTGCAAGATGTCCAAATCCCATATGCTTTTTTAAAGAAGTGAAATTTTTGCCTTGTTCCCATCATGTGAATAACTTAAACTTTAAAAGTATGTATTTATTTTCCAGAATAAGCCACATAACACATACGCTCCTTTTTGAGTCTGGAATACAACAACAGGCTTTTTTGTTTGAATTTGGAAAGCATTTTGCTTTTAGCCAACTGCTGAGGGCAGGGTGTCTAAGCCAGGATTGGTAGTGGATGCAGGAAGGAGGTCATGTCCCTCTGCAGAATCTCTTGAGTGCTTCCCTAGCCTGACTCTGCACCACCCCTAGAATAGTACTAGAAATACAATGTAAGTCATATATGTAGTTAAAAGTTTTTTAGCATTCATGTTAAAAAGGTAATTTTATTAAATGGCTGTAACTAATCTTATGTTTTATTTAAGTTATATATCATAAATTTCTATTTTAACGTGTGTTCAAAAGGAAAATTGTTAATGAGATATTAACACTCTAATTCTTGTACTGAGTCTTAACTGGTATATATTTTACCCTTACAGCATGTCTAGTGGCTACCATATCAGACAGTACAGATTTAGAAGTTTTATAGTTTTACGTTTTATTTTAGGTCTGTTACTTACCGTATATACTTGAGTGTAAGCCGAGTTTTTTCGGCACAAAATTTGTGCCTAGTTTGGGTTTTTCAGCACCAATTTTGTGCCGAAAAAACTCGGCTTATACTCGAATATATAGATATTTCTTTTATAATTTTTTTTTTTAGAGACAGAGTCTCACTTTGTTGCCCTTGGTAGAGTGCTGTGGCATCACAGCTCACAGTAACCTCCAGCTCTTGGACCTAGGCGATTCTCTTGCCTAAGCCTCCTGAGTAGTTGGGACTACAGGCACCTGCCACAATATCTGGCTTTTTTTTTTTTTTTTTTTGTAGAGATAGAGTCTCACTTTGTCACCCTCGGGAGAGTGCCATGGCATCACGGCTCACAGCAACCTCCAACTCATAGGCTTATATGATTCTCTTGCCTCAGCCTCCCAAGTAGCTAGGGCCACAGACACCTGCTACAATGCCTGGCTATTTTTTGTTGCAGTTCGGCCGGGGTCGGGTTTGAACCTGCCACCCTCGGTATATGGGACCAGCACCCTACTCACTGAACCACAGGCACTGCCCCTGTTACTTATTTTGAGTTAGTTTTTGCATAAGGTATAGCATTGTGGTTATCTTGAGTTAGTTTTTGTATGAAGTATAATGTTTGGGTTTAAATTCATTTATTCACATATGATTGTTCATCAGAAACTTTTGAATAAAAGTTGTTCTCGACAATTAGAGATCATCCTGGACCCCAAAGCTCAATATTTAAATATATTTCTTTTATTGATTTATTGCCTATATTTTAGAGCAATGTAACTTTATTTTGTAATTAACAGTTTTCATACCATATGTATAAAATGCTTAGAAGTGTTAGGCATTTATATGCCTTTATTCATAATTCATATAACTATTTGAACATAAATTACTTATTATATGCATTTTTAAGTCTAACATCCTGGTTTTTAAAGTTATATCTAAAATGCTTATTTACTTTGTTTGCAGGCATGCACTGGCATTGAAAACATTGATGAAGCTATTACATTGCTTGAACAAAACAATTGGGACTTAGTGGTAAGTATTTTTGCCTTTCTCTGTCCAGTAATCAAATTTTATGGATTCTTAATGTCTTTAACATTCCTTATAGATGGTTCAGCACACCATAGCACATATGTAACAATCATCTGAATGAATAAAATGTAAATGTCCTATCTTTAATATGAAGTTCATATTTACTTCAGTATTAAATTACTAAGTTCTCTTAGATAATTTAAATGATTTTTAACATTATTCTCTTACTTTACTGTGTATATGGTTCATCTTCTCATGTGGTATTTTAGTGGAGATGTTTGGAAGGAGAGAAAAGTCACACTTAGGTGAATATCTGAATAACACTATTTGATGTTTCCCCCTCATTTTCTGGGGCCCTCACTAATAAAAACTCTTCTTAAAGCTGGTAAAGAAGTGGCATTCTGTAGGAGTTTTCCTTATGAACTTTAGGCAGTATATTACAGGTGACTAAGGTTTTTCCTTTTTTTCTTTTTTGGCAGTAACTCAAAAGGCAAGGCACAGCATAGCACTAAATATTGACCTGTTACAAAGCAAACTAAACATGGATCATATAATGGTATTGGAGTATTGGTTGTGTTAGAATGACCCTCTGCCTTTGAAATGCTGAAGAAAGTCTTAATTATGATTTTGAAAAGTTCTAATTTTCAAAAGTAAAAACTTAGGATGTGTACTTACAGAAGTAAGATTAGTTATATAGGTATACATACCTATATGTTACATGGACTTATATAGTTAGCTCTAGGTTATCTGTGTACTTTGCACAGATTTATTACTACTAAGTTTTTTTTACTCAAAATGTAAAAAGTTCCTTTTCAGATTATCAAAGTATTAATGTGCATTTTAATAAAATGAGAAGATGAAAATTTTATGAAGAAAATGAATTGCCTTTAATCTCATCACTCAGATGATAATTGTTTCATATTTTAAGGTACATTATTGTAGAACATCTTCTGTTACTATGTGATTGGACCTTTTTAAAAAAGACAACAGATTATTTTATACCTCCTATTTTGTAACTTGCATTTTTTCACTTAACATCATATAATGAACATTTTTCTATCTAATTAAATGTGATTGTTCATCATTAATGCTTGCATAGTATTTAAGGATGTGGTTGTAGCAGAATAATTTTACCGACCAGTTTTATGCTTTTGGACATCTAAGATTTTTGTGATATTTGTTATGGATATTACTGTAGGGAATATTACTTTACATACATGTTATATATTTCAAAAGAAGAAATTAAATATATTCAATTTATAATTTGATTTCTGAGTCAAATTCCATGTAGATTTTTAAGGCTTTGGGAACTTATAGCCAAACTAACTTCCACAATGGTTTTATTAATTTAAATTTCTGTCACCTATGTTCAATTTTGAGTTTGTCTATTTCATTAAACTAATGATTTCTTACCTTTTTCATGTTTTGGCACTTCAAATTTGTATGACTTGACTCTAGGTGACAGCTCTATGATTTCTATGTAGAGGAGGGAGTAAGGAGCAGCAACTTAATTTGGAATGGTGTCCCAAAGTTTCTTGTCTTGAAACTTCTTTTGCAATAGCAATTTCATTTCTTTGTTTAGTTTGTGGATTTTGGGGGTATCTACTGGAGAGACTGGTGGAAATTACTGAGAAGGCTAAAAGCGCCACAAAGTCATTCTTGTGTGGGACTGATGAGAGAGATATGGGATGGAGGAAATGGAGATTTTGATCTTGAAGTAATGAACTCTACAAGTCTTTGATACAGGACTTTCCAGGTGGGGAGATGGATGTAAGTTTCTTTTTTTCTGAATATTGTCTTGTGTTCATTAGTTTGCAGGTTAATACACTTATTGGTTGTTTTTTTCTCAATCCATCTTATCTCTAAAGTATTGCAAAGGGACAATTTTCCTAATGTTGTGTAAGGTACTCTCCAACTATTTCTGAGTTAATTTGATTTTGGAAAATATTGTAATAGAACTTGGTTTAAAAAAAAAAATCGGTATATTTGTGCAGAAATGCAGTCTCATGCTGCATATGGGTCCAAGCGAAAGTATCAACTTGAGCCGGGTGTGGTGGCTCATGCCTGTAAATCCTAGTACTCTGGGAGGCTCAGGCGGGTGGATCGCCTGAGATCACAAGTGTGAGACCAGCCTGAGCTAGAGCGTGACCTCATCTCTAAAAATAGCTAAACATTGTAGTGGGTGCCTATATTCCCAGCTACTTGGGAGGCTGAGGCAAGAGAATCTCTTGAGCCCAAGAGTTGAGATTGCCATGAGCTATGATAACACATCACTCTATCAGGGGCAACCAAGTGAGACTCTGTCTTAAAAATAAATAAATAAATACATAAATAAAAACCACAACATAAAGTGAGCAGTGTATGAAAACAAAAAAATGATGAAACTCTTAGGGCAAGGTAGTTACAAAGCACAGCAAATCTTTACTGTAAATAAAAGTGGGTCATTTGTTGAGAAAAGCTAGCTAGGATATACATTTCAAAAGAAAGCCAAAGGTTAAGGTTGATGCTTAAATGCTGGGTTACAGGCCTGAGCTACTGCTCCCATCCAATGTTGTGGTTTTTAAAAATGAAACATAAATATTTTGTGTAATTTAGGACTAGCTCAAGCTTTTCAGTAGCATCATAGAACTTTTTATATGGGGGTCCTCTATATTTTGCCTGTGTATCATATTTGTGTTTCTAAATTATGACGATCACTACTTTGTATTTTATAGGCCTCATGGCACAATTTGGATTATTTAAGTAGAAGTTAGAATCTACCAAAGGACTGTCTTTTTACATGGAAGTGTGCTGTAGAATCATTATAAATTGTAACCTACCCCAGAATTGACCCACTTCCCACTTTCTTTTTTAGTATACAAGAATTTGGCTTAAGGGAGAATATAAATCTATATGGTTTGTGTAATTTTGAATAATCAAATCAAAGTGTTAGGTAATCATGTATATGGTAAACACATTGAATTAATATTGGATTAGCTTTTCAAACATCTTCCATTAATTTATTGAATATGGCCTTGGCCAAGTTATTTCTCTCTGTACCTCTGAATTGCCTCATATAAAATAGTTTGTGCTAGATTATACTCCAGCTCTCATGATACATGAAGTATTTATGAAGGATATTTTATGTCTTAATTTCTGTTAAGAGTCTATGAAAAGCAGTCAGTTACAAATATATAGGTCATTATGAAATTTTGAGATACACAAAAATTACAAAATGTAAAATGCATATGGAAGGAAATAAATGAAGCTCTCCAGCAACACTAATAAGCCAAGCAAGTTCTAATTTGCATGAATGAATCAGAAAGGATGATTTTGCTTTTGATGGTGTTTCTTGGAAGTCAAATAATGGACCATAACAGAGACTGTCTTAAAACTTTCATAGTGACCCAGATAATAGTATAAACGAGTATTTTAATAGAACTTTATAAGTTTGAAGCACTTGTATGCATATTGTTTTTAAAAATTCTTTTAACCACGTCATAATGTAGATAATGGCAGGAGAAGATGTCTTGCTAGTTGTTTTACACAAGATCGAAATATTATATATGAAACTCCTTTCAATAAATTAAATTTTCCAATAAGCTCCAGTAGATCCAGGAAAAGATATTTATCATATACTTGGTAACCCAGTGCTAAGTTCAATAAAGTGAAGTAAACATTAACTTAGCCATACTACATTTTAAGTATTCAGTGCTCTTAGGAAATGGTTTTTGAACTTTGTACTCAATTTCTGCTCTAGTTTGTTGCCTGTGCTGACATTGCTGTTTTGTTGAAGAAAGACTCTATTCAGAGTGCTTCAATTTATCTTTAACTACATGTTCTAACCAGAAGAAAAATAATGATATAAATCAGCATATACACTTTCGTGGTCACTGAGTTTCTAGTTCTCTAAGATAATTTTGTACTAATAGAAGCTTTCAGTAGCAACATTCCACCAGTTTTCATTTTTGAAGAAACATGTCTTAATGATTATCCCAATGTTTCGTAGAACAGTATTCTTCTATTGCCCTGCTTATGATGGAGCAATAGAGATCCTGAAATATGTACTGCTTTTCTACTTTATACAGTGTTTAGAACACCTGTAGTTTTATGAATGAATAGTCTAACCAGTGACATAATAACTCTTTGTCTTCATCAGAAAGCAGCCAAGCATTGAACATTGCCCTTCATCAGTGGCCATCAGACACTAGTTTGTATTTGCATAGAGGTTTGCTATGATAAAAGAGAAGTTATGTAAAGAAATATCCTATCATATCAATTTCTTTGCCTTTGCTGCTGCTGCAATCAATTCTTTTGCCCTCAAAGGACTGTAAGCTCATTATTTACAGAATTTTTCAATTTCTCAGTTTGTAACCTGGAAGCCATCCCATCTTCTACTGTCTCTCCTTTTTTGAGGGCTTACTTTATGGTAACCATCATGTCAGGTGATTTACCTACATTATTTCATTTAATCCTCACAGGAGTCCCATAAGCTAGATAGGTATTAGTTTTATTTTATAGATGAGAAACTGAAGCCTAACAAAGTTGAATAAATTGTTTGCTCGTGTAGCTATTAAGATTTTGAACCCAGGCCTGTTAATTCATGCCAGTAATTTTCATAACTTTATTTTTTATTTATTTTTATTTTATTTTTGAGACGGAGTCTTTGTCCCCTTCAGTAGAATGCCATGGCCTCATAGCTCACAGTAACTTCAAACTCTTGGGCTCAAGCGAGTCTCTTGCCTCAGCCTCCCGAGTAGCTGGGACTACAGATGCCTGCCACAACACCTGACTATTTTTTTTTTTTTAATTGTTAAATCATAGCTGTGTACATTAGTGCAATCGCCTATACCCATTCTAAGATGCACCATAGATGCATAGGTGCATACCCTCCCTCCACCAAAACCTCCCCCCTCCCTTCCCCTTCCTTGGCCCTTTACCTGTAGTCTATAGTCTATAGTTGGGTTATAGCCTTCATGTGAAAGCTATAATTTAGCTTCATAGTGGGGCTGAGTACATTGGATACTTTTTTCTTCCATTTCTGATGAAATACTTTGCTAAGAAGAATACCGTATATACTTGAGTATAAGCTGAGTTTTTTTGGCACAAAATTTGTGCCGAGTTCGGGTTTTTAGGCACAAATTTTGTGCCGAAAAAACTCGGCTTATACTCGAGTATATGCGGTAAGTTCCAGCTCCATCCATGTAAACATGAAAGAGGTAAAGTCTCCATCTTTCTTTAAGGCTGCATATTATTCCATGGTATACATGTACCACAATTTGCTAGTCCATTCGTGGGTCGATGGACACTTGGGCTTCTTCCATGACTTAGCAGTTACGAATTGGGCTGCAATAAACATTCTGGTACAGATGTCTTTGTTATATTGTGACTTTTGGTCTTCTGGGTATAAACCTAGTAAAGGAATTATAGGATCGAATGGCAGGTCTATTTTTACGTCTCTAAGTATTCTCCAAACATCCTTCCAGAAGGAACGTATTAGTGGGCATTCCCACCAGCAGTG
>CAUYPK010070122.1:0-30565 GCA_963574355.1 Loris lydekkerianus
CCCCATATTCTTAGGTTATAACTGGGTTATAGTTTTCATGTGAAAGCCATAAATTAGTTTCATAGTAGGGCTGAGTACATTGGTTACTTTTTCTTCCATTCTTGAGATACTTTACTAAGAATATGTTCCAGCTCCATCCATGTAAACATGAAAGAGGTAAAGTCTTCATCTTTCTTTAAGGCTGCATAATATTCCACGGTGTACATATACCACAATTTATTAATCCATTTGTGGATCGATGGGCACTTGTGCTTTTCTAAATAAGAATCCACAGAGAACTCAAACATATAAGCAAGAAAAGAACAAGTGATCCCATCGCAGGTTGGGCAAGGGACTTGAAGAGTCTTTTCCATGACTTAGCAATTGTGAATTGGGCTGCAATAAACATTCTGGTGCAAATATCTTTGTTATAATGTGATTTTTGGTCTTCTGGGTATACACCTAGTAGAGGAATGATAGGATTGAATGGCAGATCTATTTTTAGATCTCTAAGTGTTCTCCAAACTTTTTTCCAAAAGGAATGTATTAATTTGCATTCCCCCCACCAGTGTAGAAGTGTTCCCTTTTCTCCACATCCATGCCAACATCTCTGGTCTTGGGATTTTGTGATATGGGCTAATCTCACTGGAGTTAGATGATATCTCAAAGTAGGTTTGATTTGCATTTCTATGATGATTAAAGATGATGAGCATTTTTTCGTACGTCTGTAGGCCATGCACCTGTCTTCTTCAGAGAAGTTTCTCTTCAAGTCCCGTGCCCAGTCTGCGATGGGATCACTTGTTCTTTTCTTGCTTATACTTTTTGAGTTCTCTGGATTCTGATTAAACCTTTGTCAGAGACATAACCCACAAATATCTTCTCCCATTCGGAGGGCTGCCTGCTTGCTTTACTGTGTTGTTGGCTGTGCAGAAGCTTTTTAGTTTGATCAGGTCCCAGTAGTGTATTTTTGAAGCTGCCTCAGTTGCCAGATGGTCCTCCTCATAAAATATTCTCCCAGACTGATTTCTTCAAGAGTTTTCCCTGCAGTTTCTTTTAGTATTTTTATAGTTTCATGTCTTAAGTTTAAATTTTTAATCCAGTGAGAGTCTATCTTAGTTAATGGGAAAGGTGTGGGTCCAGTTTCAGTCTTCTACAGGTCGCCAGCCAGTTCACCCAGCACCATTTGTTAAAAAGGAAATCTTTTCCCCACTGAATGTTAATTGTCTTGTCAAAGATCAAATAAAAGTAGCTGGGTTCATCTCTTGGCTCTCTATTCTGCTCCATACACCTAACTCTCTGTTTTTGTGCCAGTACCATGCTGCTTTGATCACTATTGATTTATAGCATAGTCTGAGGTCCAGTAGGGTGATTCCTCCTGCATTATTTTTATTTCTGAGTAATGTCCTGGCTATTCGAGGTTTTTTCTGATTCCATATAAAACGAAGTTTTTATTTTTTCAAGATCTTTAAAGTATGACAGTGGACCTTTAATAGGGATTACATTAAAATTATATATTGCTTTGGGTAATATGGACATTTTAACAATGTTGATTCTTCCCAGACATGAGCATGGTATGTTTTTCCATTTGTTAACATTTTCAGCTATTTCTTTTCTTAAGAGTTTCATAGTTCTCTTTATAGAGATCTTTCATGTCCTTTGTTAGATAAACTCCCAAATAGTTCATCATCTTTAGCACTACTGTGAATGAAATAGAGTCCTTAACTGTTTTTTTCAGCTTGACTATTGTTGGTATATATAAAGGCTACCGATTTATGGTTGTTGATTTTGTAATCTGAGACGCTGCTGTATTCCTTGATCACTTCTAAGAGTTTTGTAGTAGAATCCCTAGTGTTTTCCAGATACACAATCATATCATCTGCGAAGAGCGAAAGTTTGATCTCTTCTGACCCTATATGGATACCCTTGCTCGCCTTTTCTTCCCTATGGTAGCTTCCCCTTCAAAATCTTTTTTTCTCTAACCCATTACTCTCTTTTAATAATGTGGATTCTGCACATTCTCAATCAACCTTTCTTTTGCAATTTCTTACTGATATATCTGCTGAATAATTAATGCTGTTACCTATTTCACAGTAAATTTATAAAAAGACCCTGGTCTTAGACCAGGCACAGTGACTCACGCCTGTAATCCTAGCACTCCTGGAGGCCAAGGTGGGTGGATTGCCTAAGGTCACAGTTTTGGGACCAACCAGAGCCAGAGTGAGACCCCATCTCTAAAAATAGCCAGGTGTTGTGCCGAACACCTGCAATCCCAGCTACTTGGGAGGCTGAGGCAAGAGAATTGCTAGAGGCTCAATGCCCATGGCTCAGTGCTTAGGGCACCAGCCACATACACTGAAGCTGGCGGGTTCAAACCCAGCCCCAGTCAGCTAAACCATGACAACAAAATAAAACAGCCTGGCATTATGGCAGGTGCCTATAATCCCAGCTTCTTGGGAGGCTGAGGCAAGAGAGCTGCTTAAGCCCAAGAGCTGAAGGTTGCTATGAGCTGTGACGCCATAGCACTCCACTGAGGGCAACATAGTGAAAAACTGTTTCAAAATAAAAAAAAAAAAAAAAGAGAGAGAAATTGCTTGAGCCCAAGAATTTGAGGTTGCTGTGAGCTGTAACACCACAGCACTCTACAGAAGGTGACAAAATGAGACTGTCTTAAAAAAAGACTCAGGTCTTCTAAATTCTTAATTTATACTCGTAATTTGTTTTTTTGAATCAGAGTCTCAAGCTGTCGCCCTGGGTAGTGTACTGTGGTGTCATAGCTCACAGCAACCTCCAACTCTTGGGCTCAAGCGAGGCTCTTGCTCTAGTTTTCCTATTTTTAATAGAGATGGGGTCTTGCTTTTGCTCAGAACTCGTGAGCTCTAGCAATCCACCTGCCTCCACCTCCCAGAGTGCTAGGATTACAGACATGAGCCACCACACCCTGCCTATACTCATCATTTATACAGCTAACAGTTCTTTATAATTTGGTTTGGAAATTTCAGATGAATATGATAGTCCTAGCGATTCTGTATCTCAAAACCCAGGTCTCCTTAATTCTCATTCCCAAATCCCAAACCAACTTTCCAACCTATTCATTCATTGTCAGAAACCTAACATTTAGATGTAGGTTATTAAACTTCAGTTTTTCAAGGACTACTTAGAGATTATTATAAAAGCCATAATCACTGGGCAGTGCCTGTGGCTCAAAGGAGTAAGGCGCCGGCCCCATATACCAGAGGTGGTGGGTTCAAACCCAGCCCTGGCCAAAAACTGCAAAATAAATAAATAAATAAAATTAAATTAAAAAAGCCATAATCACAAACAAGTTGTACTCTATCATTCTGATACAGACAATCATATTTAACTTGTGAACACAATTTTAACTCAACACAACTGGGATTTTATCTCTCATACTTCTACTGAGGGGCCTGGAGTATACTAACTTTACCATACATTGCTAGATTATTTCATTTATCCAGTACATGAACGGTGGCTCGTGCCTGTAATCCTAGCACTCCGGGAGGCCAAGGCAGGTGGATTGCCTGAGATCTTGAATTCAAGACCAGCCTAAGATACAGTGACCCCTCCTCTAAAAACAGCCAGGGAACTGTGGTGGGCGCTAGTAGTCCCAGCTACTTGAGGGGCTGAGGCAAAAGAATTGCTTGAGCCCTGGAGTCTGAGGTTGCTGTGAGCTTTGACACCACGGCACTCTACTAGCAGAGACAAAGTGAGACTATGTCTCAAAAAAAAAAACAAACTATTTCTTCCAGAAATTTTTAAAAATTAACAAAAGCAGTATTTAAGTACAAGTTAAGTACTTGACCCACTCTTCAGCAGACAGTAGGTGCTCAATAAAACAGTAGGTATTCAATAATTACTATTGTAATCGTATAACTATACAGAACACAAAGTATTCAATTACTTAATAGAAATAAATTAATAAATTCAATAAAGACTCCTCTAACCTCTAATTTGTTCAGATGATGTTTAAAACAGTGAACTTACAGGTCTGTGAAGAAAAAAAATCCCAGTATCTTTAAGCAGTAACATAATAAAAAATCTTATACTTGTGGCAAACCTGGTATACAACTTGGTATATTAAAAATAACGTAACTTGGGCAGCGCCTGTGGCTCAGTTAGAAGGGCGCTGGCCCCATATACCGAGGATAGTGGGTTCAAACCCAGCTCCAGTGAAACTGCAACAAAAAACTAGCCGGGCATTGTGGCGGGCGCCTGTAGTCCCAGCTACTCGGGAGGCTGAGGCAAGAGAATCGCCTAAACCCAGGAGCTGGAGGTTGCTGTGAGCTGTGATGCCACAGCACTCTACCGAGGGTGATAAAGTGAGACTGTCTCTAAAAAAATAAAAAATAATATAACTTGGTATCCTTTAAAATAACTACAATAGTGGGATTAAAATGTTCAAAGTGAGAAGTGCCTGAGGCGATGGTAAGTGCCCACTACCCTGATTTTATTCATCTTGTGCATCTGTAACAGAGTATCACATGTACTCTAAAGATATACAACTTATTATGTACCCATAACTAAAATAAAAATAACACTATCTAAATTAAAAATGTCCAAAAGAGCAAATGCCTCCTCTTAGAGACTTCTTTGTATTTTCTCATTTTTGAGACACTGTCACCCTTATAGAGTACCGTAGCACCACAGCTCACGACAACCTCACACTCCTGGGATTAAGAGATCCTCTTGCCTCAACCTCCCAAGTAGGTAGGACTACAGGCCCTGCCACAACACCAAACTATTTCTTTTTTTAGAGACAGGGTCTCACTCTTGTTCAGGCTGGTCTCCAACACCTGAACTCAGGCAATCCACCCACCTTAGCTTCCCAGAGTGCTAGAATTACAGGCAAACTTTTTTGTATTTTCAATGAGTTGCATAAAGTTAACATTCAATAAATCCGAGAGTGACTACTGTATTTGTGAGGAATCGATGCTTTTTTTTTCATACCTGTAACAAGAGCAAGGCGTTCTACGCCTGCAAAATCTGCATGCTCAATAGCCATGACACCAGCAGCACCAAAGAGCTGTTCAGGATAATTATAAATTAACTGCCTATAAATAAAATACATATAAAACATGCTTAAAACCGTTACTTCACAAGAGAAACTAAGATTAAAAAACAAGAAACACTTTTACATCTCCAGTAATCACGAGAAATACAAATCAGAACATACTATTTCTCACCTGTACAATTTATCATAGTAATAATGCACTCATGCTAGCACTGAAAACAGATTTTGTTATACTGCTACTGATTACATAAATTGATCTCATAATTCTGAAAAACAATTTAGTAATAATGCATCAAAAACCTTATCTACTTTTTTTTTTAGGTAACAGTGTCACTTGCTCACACTCAGTAGAGTGCCATGGTGTCCTAGGTCACAGCAACCTCATACACTTGGGCTCAAGTGATCCTCTTGCCTCAGCCTCCAGAGTATCTGAGACTATAGGTGTGTGCCACAACACCCAGCTAGTTTTTATATTTTTAGTAGAGACAGTGTCTCTTGCTCTGGCTGGTCACAAACTCCTGAGCTCAAGGGATCCACCTTCCTCGGCCTCTCAGAGTGCTAGGATTATAGGGGTAAGCAGCGTGCCCAGCCCCTGATCTACATTTCTTGTAGAAAAATTAAGTCAGAGTGAAAAAAAGGAAAATATATTTATATGCTTTAATTTCTGGGAATCTGACATAAACTAACATTAGCAATAAAAAACTACATATTTAGAATTTTAAGATTTTTTATAAGGGCTGGATGCAGTGGCTCATGCATGGAATCCTAGCACTCTGGACAACATGGGTGAACTGCCAGAGCTCAGGACTTTGAGACCAGCCTGAGCAAGAACAAGACCCCAACTCTAAAACCAGCCAGGTGTTGTGACGGGCACCTGTTGTCCCAGCTACTTGGGAGGCTGAGGTAAGAGCATCACTTTAGCTCAAGAGTTTGAGAATGCTGGCAGTGCCTCAACAGTGGTTAGGGCACTGGCCACATAAACCAAGGCTGGTGAGTTCGAACTGGCCCGGGGCCTGCTAAAACAACAATGACAATTGCAAGAACAATAAAAAAATAGGTTGGCATTATGGGAGATGCCTATAGTCCCAGCTACTTGGGAAGCTAAGGCAAGAGAATCGCTTAAGCCCACGAGTTTGTGGTGTGACCTGTGACACCATGGCACTCTACCCAGGACGGCTTGAGACAAGTTCAAAAAAAAAAAAAAAAAAAAAAAAAAGAATTTTTATATTTAACAATGAATTTTGCCAATGAACTAAATGTCCACTAGAAGAGTGTGTGCAAACCACAAAATTGTGGCCACGTTATGAAAATCCACAATTTTAAGTGAAGATATGCATAGCAGTTCCTAAATAATCACTATTTAAACATAAATAATCCAATCTAAAGCACTTCCTTAAATTCCTCTCGTAGACTACAAATATGGTCGGCACAAGCACACACAGACCTGTTAATAAAGCAATTTATTCCATGCTTAAGAATGCGCTCCACTTTCTCCTTCATTTTCTCCTTCTCTGCATGTTCTATTTCTGCAACCTTTGCTGTAGAATCAACTCTTACCCGGGAACCAAATATCTAAGACAAAGAAAAGCATAATTAAAGCGTCAGTTTCATTATTTGTTATTCAAGAGTCCCACAGCATCTCAACATTTTTGTCAATATACCTATATACTCGAGTATAAGCCAAGTTTTTTTGGCACAAAATTTGTGCCGAAAAACCCAAACTCGGCACAAATTTTGTGCTGAAAAAACTCGGCTTATACTCAAGTATATAGGTATATATCAAAGAGTGTATGTATGTTAAGTGCATGTATGTTCATACATACATCCCAAGCTTTTCAGGGAAAATGATTCCAACCTAAATTTATATAGCAGTCAGCAATTAGAATTTCAAGAAATGTAGTTACATACCTTGATTTTGTCTGTATCCATTCCAGTATTTGCAATAAGAATTTTAGCATTTTCAATTCGTTTTGGTTGATTTACTCCAATTTTTTTATCCAATAGAAAGCCTACAATAAATTGAGGGGTACTATTGTATTAAACACTTCAAAGACACATTAGTAAACCTTATAAAACTGTTTTTATTAAATTACTATTTCAAAGAAAACACCTATGTCCAATTTACCAAGCTTGTAGAACCTATAAAACATTCCAGTAGACCAGTGGTCACAAAATCATCTGAGTTATTTAAAAAACAATATATGAAGGGGCAGCACCTATGGCTCAGTGAGTAGGGCACCAGCCCCATATATGAAGGGTGGCAGGTTCAAACCTGGCCCTGGCCTAACTGTAACAAAAAGTAGGTGGGCATCGTGGTGGGCACCTGTAGTCCCAGCTACTCAGGAAGCTGAGGCAAGATAATTGCCTAAGCCAAGATTATCAAGGTTGCTATGAGCTGTGACACTACAGTACTCTGCTGAAGGTGACAAAGTGAGACTGTGTCTTTCAAAAACAAACAATATATGAAGGAAAAAAATATAAGGACACAGTACAGATAGTAAAAGCAAACAGTATTTGTAAACATCTCCTTCAGATATATACTACAGGCTTGGTGCCCATAGCTCAGTGAGTAGGGCGCCAGCCACATGCACCAACACTGGTAGGTTCTAACCCGGCCTGGGCCTGCTAAACAACAGTAACAACTGCAACCAAAGAACAGCCAGGTGTTGTGGCAGGCGCCTGTAGTCCCAGCTACTTCGGAGGCTGAGGCAAGAGAATCCCTTAAGCCCAAGAGTCTGAAGTTGCTATGAGCTGTGACACCGCAGCACTCTACCAAGGATGACATAGTGAGACTCTGTCTCAAAAAAAAAAAAAAAAGAAAGAAAGAATCAGATACATACTACATACAGGCATATGAGCTGTACAGAAAGACATTAGGTTAAATCTACCTTTATTAGCTTAAAACCAATACCACAAAAGAAAAGAAGTTGTGAAGATTCAGAAACATAGGACATAGCTAGAAATCACTTAACTTCCTGAAGAACTCAGACTGATAGTGAAATGAAGTCAGATAAACCTGCCTCACTGTGCCCGTGATGCTTGCTGGCTAAGTGATCTTGGACAAATTATTCACCCAGAGGTCCTAATTATCAGCCTAGCCCTGTTCATGTAGAACCATTGTAAGCCTAATATGGTCCTTATGGGCATTTTTCAGTTATATCAGAATTTTTTTTATCTTACAAAGCCATTATTAGGCCTGGTTTTCTGCTCTGTTCAGCTGAACCTAATCCTCATCACACCACCATAGTATGGACCAAATGACTACAATTCCTATTACCAATGCCTGGCACAAAAGTGACATCCCAACAAAGGAAGGTTCATGCTACTATCCTAGTTTTAATAGTCCTTCCCTACCACCAGCCCCTATTAGAGATCTACAGAGCCCTTGCATATAAATTTTACCAAGAACATTTTCAGAATTGATGTGTCTCTTAAAATAAATGGAGACACATGACATACAGCAAAACCAAGACTCAAAAATCACAGGTAGGGCAGCGCCTGTGGCTCAAAGGAGTAGGGCGCCTGTCCCATATGCCAGAGGTGGTGGGTTCAAACCCAGCCCCTGCCAAAAACTGCCAAAAAGAAAAAAATCACAGGTAAAAGCTAAAGTTGTAAAGCATAACCTAAACCTTTTTTCTTGGAGAATGGCTATACTTTCTATAGATCATCTTCTGAAACAAATACAAGGTGAAAAACTATATGCTAATTAGGCCGGGCCTGGTGGCTCACCCCTGTAATCCTAGCCCTCTGGGAGGCCGAGGCAGGTGTATTGCCTTAGCTCATAGGTTCAAGAGACTTCGTCTCTAAAAAAAAAAAACTGGCCAGCTACTGGGGAGGCTGAAGCAAGAGAATCACTTGAGCCCATTAGTTTGAGGTTACTGTGAGCTGCACTGACCCTCGACTGCAATCCCAGCATTCTGGGAGGTTAAGGTGGGCTCAGGAGTTGGAAACCAGCCTGAGCCAAGAGGGAGATCCCATCTCTACAACAAAAAAAAATTAGCAGAGCATGGCAGCTCACACCTGTAATCCCAGCACTTGGGAGGCTGAGGTGGGTAGATTGCCTGAGTTCACAGGTTCCAGCCTGAGCCAGAACAAGACCCCCATCTCTAAAAAAATAGCTGGTATTGTGGGGGGCGCCTATAATCCCAGCTACTTGGAAGGCAAAAGGATCACTTGAACCCAAGAATTTGAGGTTGTTGTGAGATAAGACCCCCAAAGAACTCTACTGAGGGTGACCAAGTGATACTCTGTCTCAACAAAAAAAAAAAAAAAGAAGAAGAAAAAATAGCTAGATGTTGTGGCAGGTATCTGTAATCTCAGCTACTCTGAAAGGCTAAGGCAGGAGGATCACTTGAGCCCTGGAATTTGAGATTGCTGTGAGCTGCGCTGATGCCACGGCACTCCAGCCTCTTGGGGCAACGGAGTGAAATTCAGTCTCAAAATAAAACAAAAAACAATGGTTGCTAAGACTCATTTATCACTCTTCAAAAACCAGATCTTTCTGCCAGGCATGGTGACTCATGCCTGTAATCTTAACACTCTGGGAGGCTGAAGCAAGTGTACTGCTTGCGCCCAGGGGTTCAAGACCAACCTGCAAGAATGAGACCCAATTTCTACTAAAAATAGAAAAAATTAGCCAAGCACAGTGGTGCACCCCTGTAGTCTCAGCTACTTGGGAGACTGAGGCAAGAAGATTGTTCATGCCCAGGAGTTTGAGGTTGCTGTGAATTATGATGCCATGGCACTCTACCCAGGGCAACAGAGTGAGACTCTTTGTCTCAACCCCCTCCCCTCAACAAAAAACAAACAAACAAACAAAAAAAACTAGAGTCATCCCTTGGTATACTCAGGGGACTGGTTCCAGATCCTCTGTGGCTAACAAAATCTACAAATACCCAAATCCAACTCAGTCCTAAAGAACCAGTGGATACAAAAGATACTCTCTCTTCACACATTGAGAATACTGTATTTTCCATCCAATTTTGGCTACACATGCAGAATCTTGGCTATACAGGGCTGGATGTATTAAAAATAAGATTTAATATTATTTTCTAAAAAATAGTAGAAAACCCAAGTATAGGTGGACCCACAAAGTTCAAGCCTATGTTGCTCAAGGGACAACTATATAATCTCAATAACCTAACTTACCCAGACCTTTCCTAGAAAATACAAATAATACTTGTGAAAGAGCCATTTGACAACAGCTGACATCTAATAAAAGCAAACCACAATTTCTCCAAACTTCATGGTATAAAATAAAACCCAGAGGCAAAGAAATTACTGGAATGGTGTGGAAAGATGAAGTATACTGTCAATAAAATGACAAAAATGATTTGCCAGTATGATTTATGTCCTTAAAGAGAAGTTCAAAGCGGGGTGCTGTGGCTTGTGCCTGTAATCCCAGCACTTTGAGAGGCAGAGGTGGTAGGAATGCTTGAAGCCAGGAATTTGAGACCATCCGGAGCAACATGGCAGGCCCCTCTCTACAAAAAATAGAAAAAATTAACAGAGCATGGCAAAGTGTACCTCTAGTCGCAGCTATTTGTGAAGCTGAGGCAAAAGAATCGCCCGAGCCCAGGAGTTTGAGGTTATAATGAATTATGACTCTAGCTCAGGCAACAGAGCAAGAATCTATCTCCAAAAAAAAAAGAGAGAGAGACAAGTTCACTTGTTTTGTAAAGTGTCACTTCTCCCAATTAACTAAAAACAGAATTCACTCAATATCCAGCTGTGTCTGATTAAAGCATATTTCTTGTATTTGACATTCATACATACCTTCATCTAAATAGGAATCTGCCAGACTTCCTCCTAGCTTCTTGATGACATGAATTGCCTCCAGATTACCAGAGCCTTTTAGTCTGAGAACAGCTTCCACAGCTAACTTAGTAAAGTGGTCTTTGTGATGAGTAAGAAGTTTTGAGGATAATGTTGTTCCCGCAATATTCATTAGATCTTGACGGAATTTAACCTCATCAGAACTAAAACCAACCAAACAAAAAGAAACTTATGTTTGTCCTTAAAATGCTTACCCAAAGATTATCAATCCTAACTTTTCAAAAATTTTTATCCAGATAGTCATATGACAACAGATAACTTTACCCTACACTTTCAAGTCTGGAAGTCATATGAAAAGAATTAAACCTCACTAGTAATCAGAAAACACAAATTGAAGGATATTATTTTGATTATTTTCCCAGCCAAACTGACAGACAAAAAACAAAACAGAAAAGGAACATAAGCAAATAACTATCGAGTGTCGTCAACAATGCAGGAATACAAACATTGTTTTACAGCTACAGTATAAATTAACTTTTCAGTCATCAAGCATGCTATAAAAGAACATTTAATGCTCAGAACACTAACACTGTGGTATACCAACCCATGATCAACTGCGGAATGCAACAGAGCCTCTCTCGCAGCCTTTGTAGCGTCTCTCCAACCTGCAATGATGGTCTGTGGATGAATCTTTTTTGCAATTAAAGATTCTGCTTCCTATTAATAAACAGTTACAGAAATAACAATTACAAATAGAAAGTGAATAAACACTCATCAACAGTAAAGATGTAGAAAGTAAGGACTTGATTACTTCTGATATTCAAAACCACAACAGCAAACAAGTTTAGAGTTGCCCGGTTGCTCTTACCCTTAGTAATTCTGCTGCTAAAACAGTAACAGAGGTAGTGCCATCACCAACTTCATCATCTTGAACTCTTGACATATCTAAAAAAGAAATTAGTTATCAAATCAAAATTACTTCTCTGTAGCTTACTAAGTCTTCAAAACTACCCACTTCCAACCTAAACCCCACTTGTTAAGAAACATTTATAGGGCGGAGCCTTTAGCTTAGTGAGTAGGGCGCCAGCCCCATATACCAAGGGTAGCGGGTTCAAACCTGGCCCCAGCCAAACTGCAACAACAACAACAAAATAGCCAGGTGTTGTGGTGGGGGCATCTGTGGTCCCAGCTACTCAGGAGGTTGAGGCAAGAGAATCGCCTAAGCCCAAGAGCTAGAGGTTGCTGTGAGCTGTGATAGCACAACACTCTACCAAGGGTGACAAAGTGAGACTATCTCTATAAAAAAAAAAAAAAAAAAGAAAAAGAAAGAGAAACATTTATATATAGACTCACCAACTAAAACTTTAGCTGCTGGATTGTCAACACCAATATTTTTGAGAATGGTTGCACCATCATTGGTTACCATAAGAGAAGCATCTCGTCCACTACTTAAGAGAATTTTGTCCTAAAAGGAAAATTATTTGGTTCAAGACAAGACATAAGTACGTCCTAAAAAGTGCACGAGTCAGCACCAATGCTCTCATATGCAAATGTGTAAACACTCTAACATTCAGCATTTTGGCAGTATTCAAACATTTTCAGTGCTGACACCCCATGACTAAACCTTGGCATCTACCCCTAGAAACACTAGAAGCACAGGGAGACACAAACCAGGTTTCTTTCAGCACAGTCAACAGCAAAAATAATGTAAAAACCTAAATGTTCACAATACGGTCATAATTATAGGACAATTAAATTATAGAATAATCAAGCCACAAAATATTGGACAGTTATTTACTTACACTGAAAGGAATTTTTAAGACCAAGCTAAAGAAACAATGCTTTACTTAATAGATATTACTTCTTTAGCACAACATTACATGAGAATATGTAAGAAACACACAATACATACATAATGTCTACAAAAACAAACAAAAAAATATTGGGAAGGCTTAGCACCTGTAGCTCAGTGGCTGGGGTGCCAGCCACACACACCACAGCTGCCAGGTTCGAACCCAGCCAGGGCCTGCCAAACAATGACAACTACAACCAAAAAAACAGCCGGATGTTGGGGCGCGTGCCTGTAGTCCCAGCTACTTGGGAGGCTGAGGCAAAATCGCTTAAGCCCAAGAGTGGGAGATTGCTGTGAGCTGTGATGCCACAGCACTCTCCCAAGGGTGACAGAGTGAGACTGTCTCAAAAAAAATTAATTAATTAAAAAGAAATATATATAGAGAGAGAGAACATGTACATGCAAATGATAACAGTGGCCGCCACCAGGAAGAGGTGTGGGAATGGGGATGATGATCCAAGGGGAATTTCATTTTTAAAAGTGATATTCCTCTTACTCTTATAATTAAGAGTTAAATGTTTGTTATTACCTTTTATTTCCGTTAAGGGCTACAAAACTATATTAAAATTTTAAAAAATTCTCAACTTTTCTTACCATGCCCTTGGGTCCCAATGTGCTCTTTACCAAGTCTCCAATGGCAATGGCACCGATAAAAGATGACTAGAGTAAAGACATCAGAGTGTCAGAATTGATTTTACAGAGAAGAGTACAATTCATATTTAAAAGGATGAGGAGAACAAGGCTTACCAGACGAGCTGTCTCTGCTCTCTCTTCATCAGCTCCAGCCTTGAAGATGTTTACAGGTGCAAGGGAGAGGGACGCCTACAAAATAGAGCCATTCGGTCTGATTAGTACTCTAACTAACATATACTCGGTGTCTCCCAGTAGCCTAACAAGTAGAAAGCAAAGAGAAAATTCACTTACAACATAGTGTTGAATTTTCAAACGTATGAAGCCTCCGTCATTTGAACGGCCGGAGGAAAAGATTTAAAGGAAGGCATCATGGAGCTTTTTGGATTTACAAAGGCGCCGAGAATATAAATTATGCCCCGGAGAGATCAAGTACAAGACGCAACACGTTCGCGAAGGACGAAGCAGGCGGTGGTCGCAGGACACCTGCATGACCCGGCCCGGGGGCGACGGAACGCGCGGCCTCCATCTTCCCCCACGGACGGCTCCGCCCTAAGAGGGAGGGCGGAGCCGGCCCGGAGCTAGAAACTTCTCGCTACAGGGGAGGCCTGGGCCACGCGGCCCCGGGCTGCGGGCAGGCCGGGTCAGAATGCGCCCCCGGCCCTACGGCCAGCCCGTCCCCACAGCCCACAAGCAGGCACCGCCGGCAGGGCGGGCCGGCCCCGCGCCGCTCGGCCCGCGCCATGTGCGGCGGGCTTCGGAGACAGATACGGGGAGCCCGCGACGCCAAGAGGACAGAGCCAGCGGTGGGGTGGCAGGGCACAGTGGCGCAGGGGACAGGGGACAGTGGGCCAGGCGACATTGGACCAGGCTCACCATGGTTCCGAGGACTTCACCACTGACCCAACTCGCTCGCAGATCGCGCCACCGGACCCGCAGCAAACAGGAAGCCGGACGTGACGCCACACGTTTTCCTGCAGTGGGCGGGGCCCGGCACGCGCGCCGCGCCCCCCTCCCTGCACCTCCGTCAGGGGGCTGCCATTTTGAGAAGAGCGCCGGGGGCTGGAAACACCGCCTCTGTCGCTAGGGGGCGGGGCCTCCGCTGGCGCTCCGCCCCCTGGGGTGCCGCAAGGGGCGGACTCGGAGTAGACACGCGGACAACCTAGGAGCCCTGGCGGGGGAAATGGCCGCCACAGCAACGGCCTTCCCTCTTGCACTTTTAATTTTTAACTTAAATCTTTAAAAATTTATACTAAAGTCACTAAAGTACTTCTAGTGAACATAATTCACTTGCCTCATTACTTCCTCTCCCCAGGGACAATCATTTTCAACTTTTTCCAAAAAGAAATTGTTTTGGTTATTTACTGTCATATTCCTAAATAACGTATTATTTTGATTTTAAACGTTATTTATTGGGTACGACAGAAGACTTCCTTTCCTTTGAGCTGTAAAGGCTGTTTCTAATAGGACGCTTAGGAGGCACCCCAGGAAGGCATGAGTTGCAGAACGACCTTGGGGCCTGCAGACTCCATTCCAAGAGGTCTTAAGTTGCTTTTTTTTTTTTGGAGACAGTCTCACTTTGTCACCCTCGGTGGAATGTGGTATCACAGTTCACAGCAACCTCAAACTCTTGGGCTTAAGCAATTCTCTTGCCTCAGCCTCCCAAGTAGCTGGGCCCACCACAACACCCAGCTATTCTTTGTTGCAGTTTGGCCAGGGCTGAGTTCGAACCCATCACCCTCGGTATATGGGGCGGCACCCTACTCACTGAGCCACCGGAGGCGCCTCTTACGTTGCATTCTTTTTCCCCCTTCAATAATACGTTCTTTAAAAAATGTCTTGATGGAAATGAACATCAATCCACATATTTTCAGTTTATTGAAAACAAACATAATTTCCTACTTTCTTTAAGTTGACTCCCTAAGATGAGGCGAAATTTTGTTTTTAAAAAAATGTGTTAGCCAGGCGCAGTGGCTCAGCCTGTAATCCCAGCGCTCTGGGAGGCCAAGGCAGGTGGATCCCCTGAGCTCATAGGTTTGAGACCAGACTGAGGCAGAGCGAGACCCCCATCTCTAAAAATAGCCAGGCGTTGTGTCCGGCACCTACAGTCCCAGCTTCTCTGGGGGCTGAGGCAACAGAATTGCTTGAGCCCAAGAGTTTGAGGTTGCTGTGAGCTATGATGTCATAGCACTCTACCCAGGGTAACAAAACAAGACTCTGTCTCAAAAAAAGAATTTTTGTGTGTGTGTGTTTTTTACTTTAATAGGCAGATCCCAAATGAAATTGGGATAAAAGTCATAATGAAAAACCAAGATCCCTACATAATATTGAAAAAGGCTGTTTTACTTGTGTGCAAAATTACATCTTCTGGCAGGAAAGCCTAAGACTGTAGGTGATAGGGAAACCAGTGCCCCTTCCCTATCAGCCTTTGCAGGAGAAGGGTGAACATGGCATTTACTGTGGACAGGGAAGCAGGCCCATACCACCTTGTGGAGCTGAGGCTAGAGGCACCCAGGCTTCTATTATGAGACCCTTGAAAATCTGTCCTTTCTCCATTGCATCTCTTAACTCTTCCTCCCTTCCTCCCATCTCCTCCTTTAATACCTCTCTGACACCCCAAGCTCAGGTTCTAGACCAGGGCTGCACAAGCTTGAATTTCAGCTCTTTCATACCCTTGTTCCTAGTTTTGTAATCTTGGGTGGGTTCCATAGGCTCTTTAAATAAATTCATTGATGGGCATTTCAGAGATGATCGACTTGGTGGTTTACCAAAAACAATCTTTTTAGCTATTTATAAATTTTATAACAATGTGTATTAGATGGGTTACAGGTTCTGAGGAAGTGGTGAAACTTTGGGAATACATTTGGGTGTGATATTTTGACTTTCTCCTTGTTCATCTCCTCTTTGCCCCTCGCTCTTTGCTTCTCTCCTTTTTGTTTTAGACAGTCTCACTCTGTTGCCCAGGGTACTGTGTTGTCAGCCTAGCTCACAGCAACCTCAAACTCTCCGTCTCAAGTGATCCTCCTGCCTCAGGCTAAGTAGCTGGGACTACAGGTGATCACTGCAATGCCCAGCTAATTTTTCTATTTTTTGTAGAGATCAGGTTTCGCTCTTGCTCATGTTGGTCTCTGACTCCTGGGCTCAAGGGATTCTCCCACCTCTGCCTCCCAGAGTGCTCAGAGTACTTGAGACAGCCACTGCCCGGCCTCTTTGCTAACCCCACTCCTTGCCTTCCCGACTTTGTGACTCCTTTCTGTGTTCCTATTTCTTCCTCCCTCTGCCCCAGTATGAACTGGTTCTCAGTGAGTTGGCTTTAATTGGCACTAGATTCCAGTTGTATCACCTCTTTGTGCCTTGATTACCTGGTGTGTAAAATGGGAGATAATAATTCCTATCTCACTCATCTGTCCCAACGACTAAATTGCTCAGAACAGAGCCTGTCCCATAGTGAGCTCTCAGTTTAGCTCAGCCATTGTTACCATTATTCTATCTCCAATCTTCCAGTCAGCTTTGTTAAGCCTTGTAGCCAAGGCTGGATGTTCTTGGTGTGACATTGAACTAGGAAAGCACCATAGCAAACTGTTATTTGACAACCAGTAGTGGTTTGGGGGCCAGAGTGGCATCATGATTTGTAGTGAAATAACTAGCTGAAGTGGCAAATCACCACCGGAAGAGAATTAAGAACTTGTCAACTTTGCTCAGGAACGCTCAGAACACCTGGGGAGGGAAACGGGATAAGGGATGCGGAGTCAGCAGTTGCACCAAGTTAGGGTCCACCTACCAGGGGTCCTCAAACTGTGGCCCGCGGACCACATGAGGCCGTGTGATTGTATTTGTTCCCGTTTTGTTTTTTTACTTCAAAATAAGATATGTGCAGTGTGCATAGGAATTTGTTCATAGTTTTTTTTTTAAACTATAGTCCAGCCCTCCAATGGTCTGAGGGACAGTGAACTGGCCCCCTGTTTAAAAAGTTTGAGGACCCCTGAGTCTAGACCCTTGAGAGAAGATTGAAAACTTAATATCCATATATTACCCTCAATTCTAACATTTGGTGGTTTGCCAACAAAAGGACACTCAAGTCTTAAGAGATTAAGGTCAAGATCATCTTTAAGGTAAGTTAATGAAATGTTCATGTAAGTACTTTGTAATTGTTAAAGCAGTGCACAAGTCAAAATTCCAAATTTCTATGGAAATAATTTACCACTGTCCAAGCAATGCATTGCTTTGGATTATGTAGTTACATTTGTTGATTCTGTTTGTTTCAGGGAGCTTCTGGATCCAGCGGTTCACAATAGGGATGGTATATGGAAGCCCTTGAGGCTATAAAAATGATTGAGAACCACCAGTATAATTTGTTACATTGTGGGAGGTGGAGTCATGGGTCCTGGGTATTCATCTCATGGAGTGTCCTTCACAACAAAAACTCGTTCCACACCTTTCTGTGATGGCCAGGCACTGGTGCTCATGCCTGTAATTCTAGCAACTCTAGGGTTCCGAGGTGGGAGGATCCCTTGAACTCAAGAGGTCAAGACCAGCCTGAGAAGGTGGAGCCAGTAGCTCAGTGGGTAGGGCGCCAGCCACATTCACCCAGGCTGGCCGGTTCGAACCCAGCCGGGGTCAGATAAACAATGACAACCACAACCAAAAAAAAAAAACAAAAAAGTTGGGCATTGTGCTGGGCGCCTGTAGTCCCAGCTACTTGGGAGGCTGAGGCAAGAGAATCGCTTAAGCCCAAGAGTTTGAGGTTGCTGTGAGCTGTGACGCCACAGCACTCTCCCAAGGGCGACATAGTGAGACTCTGTCTAAAAATAAATAAATAAATGAAGAACAGCCTGAGCAAGACAAGACCCATGTCTACTAAAAAACAGATTAGCCAAGCATTGTGGCAGGCACTGTAGTCTTAGCCACTCAGGAGACTGAGGCAAGATCACTAGAACCCAGTTTGAGATTGCTGTCAGCCAGGCCAATCTAGCCTGAGGCAACAGAGTGAGGCTTTATCTCAAAACAGAACAAAACAAAACAACCAAAGCAGCAAAGACAAAAAACAAAAACATCATACGTGACTTTCAGAGATTCCACACAGGTTTACTCACAGAAGTGAATAACTGGTTTATAATGTGATGAGCCTGGAAACTGATGTTTACATGGATACAGGCCCTTCCAAAGTTTTAATATAAAACTTCTAGACATGCAAACGAGGTGTATATAGAGAGAAAACAGATTATAGCTTATTTTTGAGAGCACTTTATTGAGTTTTTCAACCATTTTGGAAAAAATCACATTATTGAAGGCAATACTGTTTATGACATTGGAGTCACCAATATGATATCCAAAGTTCTTTAAGTAAATCATTGAACACAACTACTTTTGTTTTTATTATAATTTTCCATTATCTTTCCTTTATATTACTAGGCATTGTATTAATTATTTTTTGAGACTACAAATGTGGTTAGGTTGTATTAGCAACAGTTTTCATTTGAAGAGATTAATGGCAGTTTACAAAGTATTTGTTATAAAAAGGATGTGTTGGGTGTGAGAGAGCTAAAAAGCTTTGGGGTTATACTCAAATGCCCAATTTGGGTGTGGAGGGAGTAAAAAATTTATGCACTTTCCCCAAGAGTTCTAATAATGACCATTTATCAGGTATTTGAACAGTGCCTGGTACATAATAAGAACTACTCTGTGCATAGGAAGGCAGATGGGAGTGCAGGTAGATGTAACCAGCTTCCTATTTCTGTACTTTGGGCCTGGCTAGTTTGCATGGAACTTTGTTTTGTACAGTTGTAGGACATGTCGTAATAAAATAAGGTATTCTGAAAGGCTGTCATTTATAATGTCTTTAAAAAGATCGCTCAGCTTTGTTTAGGAAGTTGTTGACAGAAACCCAGAAACCATCTATCCAGCCAGCAACCTACTGGACAGCTGGACTCTAGCCCACAGACTGTGCGGTCAGTCCCCAGTGGAACTCACCATGCTTTTCTCTGTACCTATAACCCTCAGATAGCAGCACCACCAACTAGCTAGCCACCTAAGCCAGAAAACCGGAGGTCATCCTTGACCCTGCCACTTCTCTCATTTCCTTTGTTGGTTAGAGGCACTGATTGTTTTTCCTTGAGGCACTGTTACATCAGTGGCCCAGGATAACCTACACCTTTGATCTTCATAATTTAACAGAATGTAGCAGAGTGACATTGTGCCAATTCTGGGGTTAGGTCTCAAGAAAGCCTGTGGCTTTTCTACTTTTGTGCCCTTGGGAACTATAAGCTGACATGTAAAAAGACCCCTGAAGAAAGACAAAAGACCAAGTGGAAGAAAACAAAGGAACCCAGGTGACAGCCAGGACTGAAGTTCCAGACAAGAGCTGTTCCAGCCAGTCCCCAGCTGTCTGAATCACACTAGCTGGGACACAAAATGTGAGTGGAGCAGCCAGCGGCCAGCTAGCACATGGCGTAGACACCAGATGAACCATCTCTGCTGTGCATAGACACCAGATGAACCATCTCTGCTGTGCCTGCCCACCCTGGCTGCTGCTGTAAGCCACTGAGTTTTAAGGTGGTTTGCTGCCCAGCACTAATCTGAATGGTCCTTCATGATACCCATAGGCGTTTATCAAGTCTTGCCTCCATTTCTGCAAAAGGCTACTAACTGGTCTCCCTGCCTTACTCAAATGCCATGCCCCCATGTTGTCAGAGTAATCTATCTTTTTTTTTTTTTTAGACAGAGCTTCAAGCTGTCACCCTGGGTAGAGTGCCATGGCATCACAGCTCACAGCAACCTCCAACTCCTGGGCTCAAGCGATTCTCCTGCCTCCGCCTTCCAAGTAGCTGAGACTATAGGCGCCCGCCACAAGGCCTGGCTATTTTTTGGTTGCAGCCATTGTTGTTGGTGGGCCTGGGCTAGATTCGAACCCGCCAGCTCAGGTGTATGTGGCTGGTGCCTTAGCCTCTTGAGCCACAGGCACCGAGCCGGAGTTATCTTTCTAAACTATCATTTCTCCAAAGTCTACAATCCTTCAAGTTCTCTCACCTTAAACAAAAACTCCTCAGCATTCGGTGTGACCTCTCCTGTAGCTCCCCGTCTCCTCTACCCCCACCCGGCTCCCCTTTGCACTCTCTGCTGTAGTCACAGGGAGACTCTTGCTGCCATTAACACCTGCTCTCCCTTCTGCCTAAGCCGTCCTCATCTCCTCTAACCTATGAAGGCTCTCATCAAAAAACCTCAGGCATTGCCTCCTCTAAGAAGCTTTGCTCGAAAACCTCCATCCTTAGGCTGAGTTGGAAGCCATTTGAGGGCCTTTATCACCCGGTTGCATGAAGAACTGGAGTGACAATTTTCTCATCTGTTGTCAGCTAGTGCCATTCCCATAGGATCAGAGAATTCATTGTCTACGGTACGGCTTGTGCTGGATTCGCTCCAGGGAAGAAGGGCTGCTCCAAATTATAAATTTTTTTAAGGCCAAGGATATACACAGGGCCTAGTTCATGGTCATTTGTTAAATAAAAAGAACACATAAAGAGCTACCATTCTTAAAAGAGCTTCGAAGAAAAAACAAGAAAATAATCCAAAGAGGTTTTTTGATTTCTGAGAACAAATGTCCAGGTTCTCCAGGGAGCAGGCTCTGCCACATACATAGCGAGCATCCGTCACCTGTGGACATGTCTATCTTGGCTAGCTGAGGTGCCTCAGGCCCATAATCCCAGAGGCCAAGGCAAGTGGATCACCTGAGCTCAGGAATTTGAGAGTGCCCTGTCTCTACTAAAAACAGAAAAACTAGTTGGGCATTGTGGTGGGCATCTGTAGTCCCAGCTACTCAGGAAGCTGAGGCAAGAGGATCACTTGAGCCCGAGTTTGAGGTTGCTGTGAGCTTATGATGCCACAGCACTCTACCCAGAGTGACAGAGTGAGACTGTCTCAAAAAAGAAAAAACAAACGTCTCTATCTTGAACTGTACTCAATGAGGCTTTACACTGTTACTCAGTGGTTAAAAACAGGTCTGGGCTCTCAGAAATGAGAATTACTAGTTTGAATGACCATACTGATAAAACTGGGAGTTTTTCAATTACTACAATTTCATTTCAGTGAAACACGTCATCTTCAACTTATTATATATGTTGACTGTGAAAATGGGAGTCAGTGATATGAGACTTAAGAAATAAAGTCCCTATCATAAAGTTTCAAGTGATATGTGAAATATAAATACAATAAAGCTTTAAATAGGTATTCAACCAAACTTTTATTGGGGTTTTATTGCAATCTAATTTCAGCAACAAGGGAAAGCAGCCCCTAAGAACTCCGGTCAGACTTTCTCCAACCAAGCAGTTTTTCATGAATGTTTAAAGTCAGCTCAGCTGCTGTCGTCAACTTGAGAACCTCATCGTGAATATTTATGCCAGAATGACAAAGAGTAAGGCATCGCAATATCCTAAATCATCTAAGATTAAACCATGTGTTATACATATTATAATTTTTAGGACAGTAAACTATATCAATGCTCTACAATAAATAAAGATTTTAGGAGTGTGTCGCTTAGCCCTTGTTGAACTAAATTCAATTATTAGCTTATTCTTTAAGTACTCCAGTTAATAAAGGTTTGATTGTACTTCAAGAACTCTTGATTTTTCCAAAGATAAAAAATTAGTTATTTGTCATGACAAAAATTAAACTTAAAAGCACATTCACACTTGTCCTTAAAAAGTACATTTACATCATATATGAAAGAACAACCCATGCTTATGACATGGCTTATATGGTGAAATGAGTCATGTGCAAAGGACAACTAGAGGACAACCCTCCCATCCCCATTTCCTCCAAAAAGCCACACTCGGCCTCAGTGTAAAAGTTATAGTTTATTGCCATGCTACAAAATGTATGAAGTTGGCACTGACAAGGTGGGAAGGGATAGAGGGCAAATGGTATTGTCACAAGGTTTTATTTTAATTAACAGTGGTTAAGTTTGGCCAATATGAAAAATGCAAATCAAAATTTTAAAATGCTGATATGAAACAGCATTAAAATATAATTTATGCATAGTACAGCATCACTTATGTCTTTTATTAGAGAAATATGGAATGTTTATAAAAGAAATCAACCAAAGGGGATAAAGTTCATATTTCATTTACAATTTGGCAATGGTAGTCCTACTGTTAGACAATCTTTTATAAAAGGAGAAATTAAAAATCTAATAAGCTACCTTTATACAAAGTTGCTATATTTATGCCTTTACGTAGGAAAAAAACATTCATAATGCAAATTAGGACATACAATAATCTTACAATATTATACAATGTAATGAAAATAAAAACATAACAAAGTCTGTCCTTTATAAAATGTATATTTTGCATTTACTGATGCAAATGTGGCACACTGGTGACTACTGTACTACTAATCCGAGTCTGTTTCCATGCTAGAATCGTCCAATTGTCAGAAATGCAATTAGAATGATGCTATAAAAGAACTGTTACACCCCACACGATGAAGAAGTGGGGACGGGGAGCAGGGATGTAAAGGACAGGAAAGGCAGGCGGGGTGCTGGTTTGGGCAGAGTATACTGTGGTATGTCATAAAATAACTGCTAATTTTTCAAGCCAAAAACATTTTCTTTACATTCTATTTTCGTACCAATGCTTTTATTCAAATTTGGCAAACATCAAGGAAACAGTAATTAGTACCATATACCTCACATATCAGATATATGAATGAGATGCCAATACATCATTTACTTGTGAATGATGCCGCTGACGGTGTATTTCAAGAATATATATATATAGATAGATAGATATTTATACACACACACATTGCACAAAACACTCGGGCATTATGGGTTAGGAACAGCACAGGGGAACTGGGAAATACTTTTTAGCATGTTAAATCCCTTACCTTGAGGCAAAAATATGGTGGCACATTGTTGGGAAATTATGAAAACATAAGGCCCCTGTCCCATTTTTAATAGAACATTATTGAGGTACATTTTTATATGCTGTGCCACAGATTTTTTAGGGGTGGGGAGATAAACACGAGCGTGACTTATTCTTATAACATTAAACTGGGGGTCAACATTAACATCTATAAAAACAAAGATTACTTGGCAAATTTTCCTAAGTCCCAAATGTGATCTATTCTGGATACACTGGAAGTAAAAAGCTTTTTGCTGAGTCTTCAAAAGTAAAGTGCATATCTCATCACTCCACAGCAGCAGTAAATAAAAGGAATTATTTGCCAATCTTCCTGGAGGGAGGGAAGGCACCGTATTTTCATTTTTAAAGGAAAATAAAACTGGGAAACAAAACATATTAAGAAAAAACACAGGTAATACCAATATCAGTTTCCAACCCTGGTCAGGGATAAATGCTCTTATGATCTATTTGGATAAAAGAGGATTTCTATTTGGGGAATAACATATAAACAATGATTATATTTCTAAAACTGAAAAGCAGAATTACATGGTTTACCAAAAGATTATCTAAAATTAGCTCTCAGAAAATCTGAGACATACGGCCATAATTATCCGCCAATAAAAGATCTCATTCTAAAATGCACCTCGTGATAGGCACATTCTCCCAGGACAGAGCTTAATGCCCACTACCAGACTACTGCAAAGGACAAGTAGTATTCTAAATTACTTTTTATTAAATAGGAACACAAGTGATTTCCAGAAGACCTCTAGAAACTAACACCAGCTGTATATGTCTTCCTAATATTCTTAAAGTAGCTAAAATCAAATTCTTAGCAGACAAATTGGTCCCACTTTCATTTTTAAAGCACATAGTATTTAAAGCACAAACTGCTATAATTATAATGGATTTATCTATAAAATTACAAAAACTAATTAGAATCTGGAGGAAAAAACAAAAAGGATGAAGGGAAAGAACAAAGGATCCAACCTCCAAAGTGAATAAACAGATCAACCCTTTCATATGGAGAGTAATGTTCTGCCTTGACCACTGATTACAGAGAAAACCATGTGCATTGGTTTCATCACAATTCTTATTCCATATTACAAAAGCCATTACATAAATTTGGCACAATCACCAATTTACTCAGAAGAAGGGATAAATGGAACAGTATATTAAAAATGCAAACTGCACACCGACCCCACTGCTCTTTTTAAGAGAACAGTGACCACTTTAGTAAGCACCAAGTTCACAAGGGAGAAAAAGGGAAATTCTGCTATGCACACAAAAATGATAAGATACTGATATTGACTTAGGATAAAGACAGCAATAATGGCACTGAGAACAACAAAGACACCTTTAATAATTTATTTTCTTTATAATGGCCCCACTCTGTCAGTCTGCTAATCCATTTATTGTCCTATGATCAAGTTATTTACTGAATAGGTTGGATGCTATATGGCTAAAACTAAATTAATCTTAGTTACGTCTGGTAGATCCAGACCAAAACCTCAAACTTCCTCATATTTAGAGAAAACAGTAAAATATTTTGTAAGGTTACCTAACCTTCTTTCCACTCTATCTTCTCTTATAGTCTCTAGTGTTTGGGAAATCGGAACATCTTTGATTTTCTACGAATTTGACATATGGACCCTCTTCAGTTTTTATACATGTCAATTCATTTTAAATCCTAAATTATGACACAATTTCATTGCTTCAAGACTCCCACTGCACCTGCTATGCTGGCAACAGTATTAACATTTCACTGGAATAAAAGAATAATCAAAGCTCCAGCCACACGTGAGAGGACAGAGAGCTGAGGACCACTGGGGCAGGCAGAGCATGGCCGCAGCCGCCCAGCTGAGAGGATCCCTGCTAAAGTGCTGGGGAGTGCCCACAGGGAGACACAGTACCTGGAGGGAGTTTTGCATGTTACAAGTATCTTCCTTTTTTTTCTCAGCTGCTAAAGAGATCACCTATGGACACAAGTAAAATTTAAAATGGAGATAATGTTTTTATCACCTTGAAAAGTAAACAGTATATAAATAAATACTGGATAAGGGCAACCCTGTTACAGAACAACAGTGAGTTTCAAATGAACCTTCAAAACCATAATCTGACAAAAATGCAAAATAAACAACAAACACATAATCCAATTTCAAGACTATATACAAACTCAAACATTTTAAATTGAAAAAGACATTAAGCAACAAAGACGTCCCAGACACCAAAGAAAGCAGCGGAAGATCAATGGGACCCAAGGGCACGAGGCCTCCAGAGAACAACATGTCGTTAATAACCTACAGGAGAGATGCAGATTTTCAAACGTTTCTGGGTTAAGTGACCTGAGACTGATTCTTGAGCCTACTGTAACTCTGCGTAAGATATTTGTACATGCCCTTCAAATGACGTCATGAGATGAGTAAACAGAAAATCTTATCTCCCTCTGCCTTTCGACACATGGAGGGCAAACCACATTCACGGACACCAGACTCTTTCTAGTAACACTGAGGGCAAGGGGGCTGACTGGTGTAAAAGGAGGGTGGTACTTCTGTTTTCCTTTACATATGTTTTGGCTCAAGTTAAAAAGCCTTTAATTAATGAAATAAAGGATTCCTCAAGTTACATGGTGGAGGACACACACATGAACAGTGAGTCTACAGATACCTTCAAAGACTAGAGTTATCTGTTAGCAATGAACATTGCCAAGAGGCTTCAAAGGAAGTTTTAAATGCCAACCATGACTTAGACATGAAAGATACGCATAAGTCCAGAATATTGATCAAAATCAACCAGCATGTCGTTCACTTCAATTCCCATTTTAAATAGGCACTGTGAGATGGGAATGCTGCCGTACAGTGAGTAGTACATGATGAAATTAGTGTTCTTTGAGGAGTACCTGCTCTACATTAATTCCCTTTAGTTAAAGATGCACATGAAATATTCAGAAAAAATTCTTTTATCAGTCTATAAAAGAAGTTAGTATTTAGAAATGAAAATGAAGCACTTGCATCTTCATTTTAAAAACTTCACAAAGGTGCAAACAACGTAATGCTTTCCAGGCTCACATGGGCAGATCAGTACTATTGTGTCTCGTTTTCCTGGATGTGCCATCGTCTCGCGGCAATGCTTTCTGCAAATTTGACATAGCAGCAGTTCTCTCGATGTCTATCACAGCATACAGCTCTGTGCGCCTGGTGGGGGTTTGTGGAAGGGGAGTGGTAGGTGTTTTTGGAGTCTGAGGGTTGTCAGAGTCACTGCCACCTTCTAAGTCAACCTGTATGTAATTGAGCTGTCTGTGTTCTAAACTTGGGCGTCTGATGTCAAAGTTAAACACTGTCGGTGTACAGTCCCGACGTCGTGAATATTCTATTTTGTGAGCACTTGCTGGCACGGTTACATTCTCTGTATTTACATAGTTATGCATTGGATCTAGACTACTATGGTAGCCATTTAGAGATGGGGTCTTTGGTCCTAAATTGTCATCTTCATCCCTACTTAGCTTGTGGGCTTCCCAAACAGGAGGCAAAGATGGTAAGTTTTCATAGTTTAATAATGCAGTTCTTCTCTGAGCTGAGTTGTTGATATTCTGGGTATCTGAGGTACTGGTGGATGTCAGACGACCTCTCCTGACCCCTGAGGCACTAGGGACAGACAGCCCATTTATATTTTCATAAACCAGTTTGTTAGCAGAGGGGGCATCTCTTCGTCCATCACTGTCGTAGCCAGTGTCCCACTCTGTGTTATTTGCACCACTTCCACTAGCTGGATCTTTACCGAGTTGGTCCAATTTCTCTTTTTCCATTAATTGCTTTTGAACAGGGGTTGGTCCTAAAACAAACTTGACTCCTTCAGGTTCAAGAAGGACCTGAGGGTCCCTGTCCTCCATACTACTTGGCTCCTCTTTTGGTGTGTTGCTCTCAGCATTAGAAACCCTTGCCTCCAATGGGACATGTACACTGGTGCGGTTTTTCCGATCTTCTTGCACACCTGTAGTGTTGACATAGGTGTGTACCTAAAATGAAACGGAAAATGAGTAATTTACTTAAAAAACAAAAGAAAAGGCCAGGCACAGTGGCTCATGCCTGTAATCCTAGCACTCTGGGAGGCCAACGCAGGAGGATTGCTTGAGTTCACAGGTGCGAGACCAGCCTGAGCACAAGACACCATCTCTACTAAAAATACAAAAAAACTGAGGCAAGAGGATCGCTTGAATTGGAGGTTGTTGTGAGTTATGATGTCACCATGGAACTCTACCCAGGGCAGCAGCTGGAGTTTCAAAAAACAAGAAAAGAAAGAAAACCAAAAAAGCCCAACCACACCTGTTAATTTCGCTGATTAACTTTCTCTCTAAATGTAATCTTTACATAAATGTAGGTATAAAAACTTTTGTACCTATTTTTATTAATAAAAAAGTAGGAAAGGAGGAAGAATACAGAGATGTCTTCCAAATTTGATAATAACTACTTTAAAATAACATGCAGCATTGTATTTGATGGTGAAATACTAGAAGCATTCTGTTTAAAAAAAAATGAATCAAGAACAAAATAGGAATTATAGGAATTATTTTGATGTTGTTCTAGAAGAGCTCAATAATGTATAACATGCCTCAAAATAAGAAATAACATACAGGCTCAGTGTTTGTGGTTCAAGCAGCTAAGGCGCCAGCCACATACACCTGAGCTGGCGGGTTCAAATCCAGCCTGGGCCCGCAAAACAACAATGATGGCTGCAACCAAAAAATAGCTGGGTGTTGTGCTGGGCGCCTGTAGTCCCAGCTACTTGGGAGGTGGAGGCAGGAGACTCTCTTAAGCCCAGGAGTTGAAGGTTGCTGTGAGCTGTGATGCCACAGCACTCTACCCAGGGTGACAGCTTGAGGCAAAGAAAGAAAAGAAAGAAAGAAAGAGAGAAAAACATACAAATATAAAAGAAAAAATAAATTTATCCTTATTTATTGATGATCTGACTATAGCATGAAAAGCAGCATAAATTCTTAATCCATTCAAGATTCTTATATAGAAACTGACCTCATGTCTTTTTTAATCTACAGTTGCACTTGTCTGTGAACCTACAAATTTCTCTAATGCTACGTTTCCCTGAACACTTGCATATACTTAGGCATATGGAACAAATATATCCTGTTTTCTTCAATTGGTCACTACAAAAGTAATTTACAAACAAGGCCGGGAATGGTGGTTCACATCTATAATGCCAGAACTCTGGGAGGCTGAGGCGGGTGGACAGCATGAGTTCAGGAGTTTGAGACCCAGTCTGAGCAAAAGCAATACATCGTCTGTACTAAAAATAGAAAAACTATCCAGGTGTTGTGGCGGGCATCTATAGTTCCAAGTACTTGGGAGACTGAGGCAAGAGGGTCACTCAAACCCAAGAGTTTGAGGTTGCTGTGAGCCATGATGCCATGGCACTGAACTCAGAGCACAGAGTAATACACTGTCTCAAAAAAAAAGTAATTTACAAACAGTGACAGTTGAGAGTATTAGCACAGTAACATTTCAGCTCTACATAATCATCATTGCTGTTATACAGCAGCACAGCTTACTTGTTCCTCTGCCACAAGCAAAGGATGTGTAGATTCTTCTCCTACTGAAGGCAGGCGAGCACTCCCCACGGAAGGATGTCTGCTTGAAGGATGGGAAGAAGCATCTCCAAACGAGGGATATCGGGGATATCCATTAGGTAAGTTCTGAGCAGCAAACCCTGGAGCTGAATTTTCATTTATTTGTGTAAGGAGAAAGGCAAGATATGGGGGTAGGGCAAAGAGAATAAAAATGAGTTAATAATCTAATTTGCAATGAGAAGATGTAAAAAGGTGTTTCTAACAAGTCTGCAGAAATCAGAACACCAATAGCATACCCCACACCTTTTAGACAATAGGAAATATTTAATTTTTCATTTAAAAAATATTTAAAATGTTTATAACTATAGCTAATAGTTTTTTTTTTTAATTGACAATTATTATACTTCTGCAAACCAATGGTGATTTCTAGTCTGTTAAATATCCATAAGCAATATAAATAGTACTCAGATGTGAGAAGGAAGTGGGCACTGACTCGTAGGTGTTCGAGGTGTCCTGGGGACGTCCAATTCTGTCTGATGATTATTTCTTTCTACAACTGGCTCTTCCACCACATTTATACTATTATTTTGCATAATCTCTTGCAACATGTTAAATAATTCTTCTGCACGGGCACACTTAAAGGCAAAGATTCCTACAAATATAAACCAAAAGGGAAAAATGGTTATCCTGCCTTTAAAAAAACTACAGGAACATGTATCAAAGAACAGAATTATAATGTAAACATTCTATCTGCCAACAGCAAGAAAGGCTTGTTACATAAATTAACAATTTTCCTTGTTTTAAAACAAATTCAAAAAAAAAGGTCACAGAATAATTTTCATTTGTCTAAAAGAAAATGGCCCAAAACAAAGCAGACAGAAACCAAGATAAGATCCACATGCTCACTCCAGTCTGCTTTCTAACAGCAGAGGGAGCCCAGCTCACTGCAATGTCATCATTCACCATTTAACAGGCTCTTGCTAGGTGTTTCTAATCATTAACTTGTTTAATCACAATAATTCTATAAGATAGGTATTAGCACTCCCCTTTTATACAGAAGATACAACAGAGGTCTGTAACTCATCAAGGCCATTCAAGTAGTGGATAGCAAGAAAAAATAAATCAAACCATGTTCTGTTTGGCTCTGAAGTTTAGGTTCTTTCCCCAGCAATAAAGATACTTAGTCAATTTAGTAGGACTGATCATTTACTAAAAATTTTAAAAGTCAATATAAGCCAAAATTTCTGATATATAAAATCTGCTTAATAAACAATTGATAAATGAATACACAATTTATTATATAGTATCTTTTCTTAACAATCCACT
The DNA here is from genome assembly GCA_963574355.1 of Loris lydekkerianus. Taxonomy (NCBI): domain Eukaryota; kingdom Metazoa; phylum Chordata; class Mammalia; order Primates; family Lorisidae; genus Loris; species Loris lydekkerianus. The sequence continues at coordinate 30,060 of CAUYPK010070122.1, forward strand.
TATTTGGAGATTTTTTCTTTCAAGTGGAAAATAAAACGCTAATTTAAATAGCACATACAGATTAACTGAAAGAACAAAATTTCAAGCAGGATAATATTTTGGGGAAAAAAAATAAAAGGCTCTATCTACCTTGTCCAGTTTGACACCTTCGACCACTTTCAAAAGAAAAGAGATTGGAGTCATAGCCGTAGCGCCGCAGGCAGAGGTAGTGCCACTTTACCGAGTCACGTTTGCGGGTGTATAAAATCAGCTCTGTGTCTGTAAGCTCCATTATGCCAGAACCTAACTCATTCCCATCATCATCCACATTAACGACCTAAAAACAGAAGGTGACAGCCGTACAAATATTTCACCAACTCCTCAGGAAAACGCCTTATTGCTGTGACTGGTTCAGTCATTTGCTCGCTCGCTAGTTCATTCGCCAACCAAGGTGCACGTAGGGCGTGGACTACAGAGCAGTGTAATACCCAGTTCACATCTGTAACCCGCTAGTTCATTCGCCAACC